>SKCR01034120.1:0-32591 GCA_019454045.1 Zanthoxylum bungeanum | reverse complement strand
TTAATTAAATTCGAATCAAATATCATAGGTGAATCTTCGGGAAGCGACCCAAGAGACCTCCGGATATTTTGGCAGTAAATACGGTCGTCGGATAATCCGAACACGTACGTACCTCGTACTACGTCTTTACCGATTCACAAGACAAGGTTGGCTTCTAGCAAAGCGCCATGCCTACCCAATTCTCCAGAAATATTCTTATAGGAATATAAGATCTATATCAAGGTAGTAGTATACAGTAGTATTGCGTACATAGATCCAGTATCGGATGATCACATGCTAGGCCTAGGGCTGGAGATGTGTCTGCCCCGTACGAAACATATATCGGACATCAAGCAACTAGTCTCTTTAAATCGGACAATCCTGACCTGGTCATATTGTCCCGACGGTTGCAACCTTTTATAGAGTACTAGTTCTGTGCCCTACATGATCATCACCTCCATATGTCTGAAGCGATACTTCCATCTTGATCACATCCAGTACACTACGCTTCTCGATAAACCCAGAAGAGGTGTACACAGAACCGGTTAAGGTCCCCAACCACCAAAACCAAAGTTTACCGATTGTCGCAAGTACTAGCGATGTAAGTCTCAGGTTAAGACCATATACACCTACCCTGATGCGGCCTCCCATAGACACATAGACATACTACCAATGGGATTCCGCGGGGTCTATCCAGAGCGAAGCTGTTTTCCGTACCATCGGTAAAACACAACCTCCTATCGCACTTGCATAAGTATCCAATACTTAAATATATGAGAACTATGCCGTTGTGCCCTCACAACGTGCACAAGCGCAATACTAGCCTATTCCGCATTATCGATGTCCAGTCTCGATAATACTACGGCTAGGGATATTTAATGATTAAACCTTTATGGATTGATACTGTCTCATATCATCTCAATCCAGTACTAATCATATGGACTTTTGCCATTTATATATCAAAGTAAATAAAATTACAAAACGGCAAAAGGCAATTTCATTATCACATAGTTAATTTTGTACAATAATACAATATCATTTACAAACAGTGACGCTATGGGACATAATGTCTAACAATTGCTCTCTTATCATTTGTGATTAGATCACCGAAATGTATAAATGATAGGAGTTTCATATGATTAGTTCCCAGATTGAGATGATATGAGACAGTATCAATCCACGAAGGATTAATCATTAAATATCCCTAGTCAGAGTATTATCGAGATTGGACATCGATAATGCGAAAAAGACTAGTATTACACTTGTGCGCGTTGTGAGGGCATCGTTGGAGTTTCTACGGTCCCGAGGATCAATTAATAAGCATAAAACAAACATGCGAATACATCAGAGAGTTGCGGAATACTCACAATTATCGGTTGAGCGATGCATCGAAGAATAAAACTTCAAGCTTTTCCATCCTCAAAGGCTCGGCAGTGGACTGTTTTGATCTTCAAAAAATTCGGCCATGGACTCCATTAAAGCTCCAAGCTCCAAGCTTTGTTTGATGATTCCATGCTCATGAAATGAGTTCCCTATCACCTGTGCATGTCTCCATGTGTGCTAGCACTCGTGATTTTTGCCACAAAAATCATTTTGCTTCTCCTCCATTCTCGGTCATGACAGAAAACAGAAGAAGGAATGGCCTTGAGGCCGTGAGAGAGAGGGAGCATTTTTGGCTACAAAACCTTGTAAAAAGAGAGAGAATTAGATTGAGTGTTGTTTTTGTTTTGTATATCTAATACACAAAAAGAGAAAAGTCAAATACCAATTAAAAATTGTAAATGTCTTTCAAGCTTTCAAAAGCTTTCCAACAACTCCCATCTACTATTCACATCAATCAATCAATCAAGTGACAAGTTGTCACATCACTCAAAGTGACTAATGATTTGACGCTTGATGCGACTAATGATTTGACGCTTGATGTGACTTGCATGCCACACTCGAATTCGAAATGCGAATGCGCTCGCAAATACTCCCGTGCTCATGTTCGCTAATTCCAAATTAACGAATTTTCCATTGCGACGTAATTAAATGATTATGCCTAGCGAAATCACTATTCACGTCACTAACGAATTAATTCTAAATTAACTCGTTCGCCCGAATTAAAATCTAATTTTAATTCCGCGTCAAAATCCAATTTCGTTTAATATATCGAATATATTAATTTACCGATTAATTCCAAATTAATCGTTCTCTCTTTAAATGATATTTTATCCCAGATAAAATATCTCCGTAATTAATCCCAGATTAATTTTCTCTCTCTACTAATTAATCACAGATTAATGAAGTGCGAGTCATACGTCATCGGTGAATCTTTGGGAAGCGACCCATGAGATCCCCGGATATGTTGGCAGTAAATTCGGTCATCGGACTATCCAAATACGTAAGTACCTAGTACTACGTTTATACCGATTTACAAGACAAGGTTGGCTTCTAGCAAAGCGCCATGCCTACCCAATTCTCCAAAAATATCCTTACAGGAATATAGTGATCTATATCAGGCGTAGTATACGTAGTATTGCGTATTTCGATCCAGTATCAGATGCCACTTGCTAGGCCTGGGGCTGGAATTGTGTATGCCCCGTACGAAGCACATATCGGATCTCTGGTAACTAGTCTCTATAATCAGATATACATGACCTAGTCATAATATCCCGATAGCTGCAGTATATAAGAGAACTAGTCCCGTATCCTACATGACCATCATCTCCACTATGACTGGAGTGATACTTCCGTCTTGACATCACACCCAATACACTACGATTCTCAATATACCCAGCAGAGGCGTACACATAACCTGTTAAAGCCCTGGACGACCAAAACCAAAGTATATTGATTGTCGCAAGTATTAGCGGTGCAAGTCTCAGGTTAAGACCAAATACACCGACCTTGATTTCGGACTTCCATAGACACACAGTCATACTACCAATGGAATTCCGAGGGGTCTATCCTAAGCGAAGCTGTTTCCCGTACCATCGGTAAAACACAACCTCCTATTACACTTGCATGAGTATCTTATACCCAAATATATGAGAACTATGCCGTTATGCCCTCACAACGTGCACAAGTGTAATACTAGTCTTTTACGCATTATCGATGTCCAATATCGATAATACTCTGACTAGGGATATTTAATGATTTATCCTTCGTGGACTGATACTGTCTCATATCATCTCAATCCAGGAACAAATCATAAGGACCTCATATCATTTATACATCTTGGTGATCTAATCACAAATGATAAGAGAGCAATCTCCTTTGTCACATAGTTAATTTGTACAACAACACCATGATCTGTACAAATAGTGACGCTATGGGTCATAATTGTCCAACAATCTCCCACTTGGCCTATAGCTAGTCACTCGAGTGTCCTACACCCGAACTATGTACGGTTCACTCAAACTGCTGAGGAAAGGTTTTCGTCAGCGGATTTGTATGATTATCATCTGATGCGATTTATTACGATCATCACATCGCCACGATGTATGATCCGAACGAATCAGATGAATAATTGAAGTATGTATCTGGATCGTTGATGAGACCATTAATTCTTTAGCCTGTGCTGAAGCCTAGCTCAGCTGCTAACATAACTATATCTAATCTAATTAGATTTGTTATCGACCCAAATGGCTTCTATTGCTGCCTCGGCTGTAGCAATAACCCGCATTTGTTGTTTATTCGGTAACAATATCTTTCTTGGAAGATTTCCAGCTTACTGTACCGTTATTCAAACTTTATAGTACCGTTGTTGCGACTTGTAGTCGTCTTATCGGTTAGGAAACTTGCAGTAGTGATCCCAGTCACTTCAAGTTTTCCATCTCCATAGTAAAAGACAGCATCCTTAGTTCTCTAAGAAACTAACATATGTTATTAATATCAATCCAGTGACTATCACTTGGATTGGCCTGTTTGTGAATCCATATGCTCAAAGCATATGAGACACTAGGTCGCGTACATTTATCAATGTACGAGTTCTCGGAGAGTATCAACAACTTTAAATCTTTCCCAGAAGATCTTTATTCCTAGAATAAGGTTGTTTTCTCCCAAGAATTCTACGGAGAATTTTCTTGAAAGCCAAGCTTTCACCGATTGTATATGGGAATATCATTTCCAAGAAATGATTTATATTATCATTATTTATAGGACATCCACTTTCAGTGCGCTCTCACTAACCTCGTATATACAGAAGAATCATTTCGTTTTGAATTAAATCATAAACTATTATGATTACATCAAAACGGTAATTCCAAGAACCTAATGTTTGCTTCAATCCAAACATGGATCGAATAACCTGCAAACCATGTTTGCTAGTTTTTGTACTACAAAACCGCCAGGATGTTGTAAACATCCTCCAAAAGGTTTCCTTTTAAGGAAAGCGATTTTACTGTTCAGCTGACATATTTCATAAATGAAACATGCAACATTAGCAAGCATTATCCAAATGTATTTACCGTGGCAACAGGTAAAAGGTTTCATCGTAATCGACACAATGTTGATAACGATACCTTTTCGCTAAAAGCCTAGCTTTATACGTTGGTATGTTGCCTTCCATGTATGTCTTCCTTGAAGACTTATATAGTACCAATAGGCATAATGCCTTGCGGTACAACAACTAGTGTCTAAACATAGTTGATTTACATGGAATCCATTTCGGATATCATGGCACTTTGCCATAATAGGGAGTCGATACCTTGTATCACTTCCTCATACGTAGTCAGTTGGTATTCCTCAATAAGATTGACATCTTTATGAGGTGAGATCAGAAACCCATACCCCATGTTATTTTCTGACTCTCTCCGACTTACGTGGTTTTTGTGTATTCGAAGATTACTGTTATAGTTTCATCCTTGATGAACTATTTGTGTTCCATTACGGATTTGGTGCCAGGAATAGTATTACTTCGATTTTCATCGAGTTTTACTATCCTCCCACTCACCACTGCATATCGGTATTCCTCTTAGGAAAACCACACGGTGAGCAACAATTACATTGTTCTCTTGTGAGTTGTATAAGTACTATACTTTGGTATCTCTAGGATAACCTACAATTGGCACTTATCGGATTTGGGTTTTAGTTTGGTATCATCCAAACATATGTCTAGCATTCCCAAATTTTTAGGAATGAGAAACCTAGTTTCTTTCCTTTTCATATCTAATATGATATCTGTCAAATAGATTTTTATGGAACCTTATTCAAAATAAGTTTTGCACCGTTAATGCTTATCCATTGAAGGAAATGGTAGCTCAGAGCGACTCATGATTAACCTTATCATGTCTAATAAAATTCGGTTACTCTATTCGGACACACCGTCAAATTGACGTGTTCCGAGAGGAGTCCTCATTGAAAGAATACTATACTCTTTCAAGTATATTAGAAACTTATTGCTTAAGTATTTTCATCATGGTCTAACCTTGATGATTTAATACTTTAGTCGATCTGTTTGTCTACTTCGTGTCGAAACTGTAAAAGTTTTCGAATTGTGTTTCAAAAGAAACACATAACCATAACGCGATGCCATATCCGTAAAGGTCACGAAATATTCATATCCACCTCTAGCCTAGCTAGACATGGGCCTACTTTCGTCACTATGAATAAGGGCTAACAGATCGGTGGCATTTGCACTTTTACCAAGTAAATAGTGTTTTAGGCACTTTGCCTAATAAACTAGATTCGTAGACTTTATTTGATAGAATCAAATTTGTCCTAGTACCCACTCTTCGAAAGTGTGGATATACGAGTCTTGTTTAAATTGTGTCCCAGACAACAATGCCACAATTAGTCTCTTCTGATCAAATCAGTTTTGAGCTATTTGTTTGTCATGTTATATAATTGAGATTTATTTATATTCAAAATATAAATGATGTTATTTACATCTAATGTGTTTATGTCTCAATATCATCTTTATATAATAAAACACTTTAGTGTTCTAGGATATAAAGGTACACCCGCAGCGGGTTATACACTGATACAGAGATAATGCTTCTAGTCAAACTAGTTACATTATAACAGTTTCTAAGTTTAAGTACAAACCCTAGGGTAGTTCCTAAAATTAGGTATCTACGGTTAAAATAGCGACTTTCATCCCGTTTCCGATTCCGCAGATAATCTCATCTGAAGTCAGTATCCTGCTCATAACATATTCTGAACACCAGTTATATTTATGTATCACACTAAGTATTTAAAATTCAATTTTAATACTAGTAATGAACATGTTTATGACAAACATATTTGAAGTCAGAGCCTTGCCCGTTCTTCAATTCCTTCATGTCTGCTTTGTCCAACGGTAGTCATGCTTCCGCAATCCCGTTTACCACAATTTAGGTAGACATTTTGGATATGTCCTTTATCTTCCCAGAAGATTATAATGATTTTGCCTTTACCCTTTTCAACACTCCAGAAGCCTTTGGTCAAGCCTTGGGTTTCTAGAATATCGAATTAAGGTGTGCATTGCGCTACTTGCCTTATTGCAAATTTTGACTTTGTCTCCTTGAGAATAGTCATTAACTCTCAAAGAGTTATAAATTGCAATATAGTACTTCTAAGATCTAAGGATAGATCTATGAAGATCCTTCAATTTTTTTATCATACTATAAGGATCTAATCCTTAGTTCTGATTAAGAAATTAATGAGTCTATTTGACAAGTTTAATGGATTAAGCACTAAAGTTATCATCACATGAATCTTCCAAAGATCATGCTCTAATATTTGCTTAACTCCGGGCTTTAGGCCTAATATGTTATTTTATCAAATAAAGTAACTTATTAGTTTTCAGGACTATCCTAAATCTTATTCCCAATTTGAAAATTAAACCATTTAAATACATTTTCCATAAGATCATGTTTTTAAATGTCAATCTTTCAATTTTATCTTGATTCTAATAGTCCAACTATTTAATCAACAATTTCCGATACTATTTATTATAATGATTACTATAGTCCAACTATTTAATCATTATAATTTAATAGGTTGAATACAGTCCAACTGTTTTATTAAAACACGTTTAAATAATAGTCCAACTAACATTTAATTATTTGACGAATGATGTTTGTTTTGAGCGCGTATGGCAAGTAATTAAACGAATATTGCAAATTTAATTCTTGCCTCCCACTATTTTTCAGGGAGCCTCTAACCCTATGTCAAGTACTCGGGAAACCGTGTTTCCTAGTGGGCTAGGATCCGTTAAATATCACACAATCTTTACTTTGGCCAACAAATTGTATGATAATTAACTAGGTAGATCTCTAAGATTAATTGGATCTCATCCAATTCCTAGATCCAGTAGGGGGACATCCAAGTCTGAAACATATATCTATATATGTCAATATATCCAATATATTACCTAACATTTTTCCTCTGAATCAACTAAGCCTTGGCTTTGGCACAACAAACTTAGTGATCACAGTTAAGCGTGACCCATTGACCTTGGAAAGCTTCGTAATCAATGTCGATGGACAAGAATTGATCTTGACTTTGGCCAAAAAATCACAACTTGGACAAGACACTGATATGGAACAAAGCTCTCATGATTTAAACACATCCTCGACGATAAAGGCCTTGACTTTGGCCAACAAACCAATGTTAGTCTTGGATCTTGAGTAAGAATCACTCAATGGAAGGAAAACGCTTAATATTTTGTGAGGGTTTTTCGAGTGCAAATTGGCAACCAATTTATTATCTTTGTTAGGGTCTCATCATCATACACCCTTAAACATGCATTCTAAACACATAATGAGGCGCGTAAATAAATATAATAATGATATGCGGATGGATACTTAACACATTGATCCTAGATCAAATCTCTCCTTTACTCTCTCCCGCTAGCACAAGTATTTGCTTCTACCCGTTACATAACACTTCTAAAGAAACCTCATTTACATTGAGGGGAATATGTGAGAAGAGAAATACAAAGAGTATGGAGGTAATAGGCTAGACTCGCAGGTCCAATTAATAAATTCTAAATTTATTACAACAATTTCTAAAATTGCCCCACCAATCTAATATCCATCCGATATACATTATTCATGCATCGCAACCATGTATTCACACAAGCATGTTATCAATCAATCTAATCCAATTAATTAATCTGATAATTAATGACCATCCAATGTTCAAACAACGATTTGATTTTGCGCGAGTAAACTCGTTTTGCGAATAAGTACTCAAAGTACGAATTCTCGAATTAATTAAATTAACTACAACATTAAATCCAATTTAATATGTATTTAATACTAATTCACTATTTAATTCCAAATTAAATATTACACTTTATTAACGAACCTTTACGACTTAAATTCCAAACTTAATCGTTATGGGTCTCAAAGCCCGATTAACGTCCAACGTTAATTTAATTAAAGTCCAATGGGATTTTAATTAATTTCTTGAAGGCGTGGACTTTTGGTCAACTTGGGTCAAACCCAATAACCAAAGCCTAATCAAGGAGTAACCCCATAATCCTAGAAATCAATTTAGGCCCATTAGGCCCAATTAAATTTATTAAGGTCCATTACTCGCATTTGGGCTTTATGGAAGCGGTTTTGTGCCCAATTGGATCCAACCAATTTAGCCTAAACCAATCTTGGTACAACCAAGCCCAATTAGCCCAATTACAACTTTTAAAGCCCAAATCCAATTTAAGCCCATTTAATTAAACATAAAAATTCCAAATTTCATATTTAATTAAACTAAAGTGTATAGCATAATTAATTACACAAATCAATATTTCCAAAACACAAATTTGTACAATTAATCATGCTATTTAACAATAAAACATGTCCAAAACATTTTATCAAAAATCAAACCCATATACATGCTTCAAAGTCTCGGCAATTGGGTTAATTTTATGTCCAATTTTAAATCCAATCCAATTGAATCCAATTCAACATTAAATTAACATTTCCCAATTGATATCAAGTCATCCAATGAATCAAAAAAAAAAATCCAAGACATTTAGGGTTCATCTAGTTTCGGCCAAGCCCCAAAAAAATTGGGGAAAATTATTCCAACTAAATTTCATGAAATTGATCCAATCAATCTTCAATTAAACTACATTAAGCATACTAAATCATCCAATTTCATTAAATCATGCTCAAATACAATTTACCCAGTTTTAACCCTAAATCAAAGTTTCATGCTTTTAATCGCTCTGATACCATTGTTGGAGTTTCTACGGTCCCAAGGATCGATTAATAAGCATAAAACAAACATGCGAATACATCAATGAGTTGCGGAATACTCACAATGATCGATTGAGCGATGCGTTGAAGAATAAAACTTCAAGCTTTTCCCTCCTCCAAGGCTCGACAGTGGACTGTTTTGATCTTCAAAAAATTCGGCCATGGACTCCATTAAAGCTCCAAGCTCCAAGCTTTGTTTGATGATTCCATGCTCATGAAATGAGTTCCCTATCACCTTTGCATGTATCCATGTGTGCTAGCACTCTTGATTTTTTCCACAAAAATCATTTTGCTTCTCCTTCATTCTCGGGTATGACATAAAATAGAAGAAGAAATGGCCTTGAGGCCGTGAGAGAGAGGGAGCATTTTTGGCTCCAAAACCGTGTAAAAAGAGAGAGAATTAGATTGAGTGTTGTTTGTGTTTTGTATATCTAATACACAAAAAGAGAAAAGTCAAATACCAATTAAAAATTGTAAATGTCTTTCAAGCGTTCAAAAGCTTTCCAACAACTCCCATATACTATTCACATCAATCAATCAATCAAGTGACAAGTTCTCACATCACTCAAAGTGACTAATGATTTGACACTTGATGCGACTAGCGATTTGACGCTTGATTTGACACTTGATGCGACTAGCGATTCGAATTCGAAATGCGAATGCGCTCGCAAATACTCCCGGGCTCGGGTTCGCTAATTCCAAATTAACGAATTTTCCATTGCGACGTAATTAAATGATTATGCCTAGCGAAATCACTATTCATATCGCTAACGAATTAATTCTAAATTAACTCGTTCGCCCGAATTAAAATCTAATTTTAATTCCGCGTCGAAATCCAATTTCGTATAATATATCGAATATATTAATTTACCGATTAATTCCAAATTAACCGTTCTCTCTTTAAATGATATTTTATCCCAGATAAAATATCTCCGTAATTAATCCCAGATTAATTTTCTCTCTATACTAATTAATCACAGATTAATGAAGTGCGAGTCATACGTCATCGGTGAATCTTCGAGAAGCAACCCATGAGATCCCCTAATATTTGGGCAGTAAATTCGGTCGTCGGACTATCCGAACACTTAAGTACCTAGTACTACGTTTATACCGATTTACAAGACAAGGTTGGCTTCTAGCAAAGCGCCATGCCTACCTAATTCTCCAGAAATATCCTTACAGGAATATATAGTGCTCTATATCAGGTGTAGTGTACGTAGTATTGCGTATTTCGATCCAGTATCAGATGTCACATGCTAGGCCTGGGGCTGGAATTGTGTCTGCCCCGTACGAAGCACATATCGGATCTCTGGTAACTAGTCTCTATAATCGGATATACATGACCTAGTCATAATATCCCGATAGCTGCAGCATATAAGAGAACCAGTCCCGTATCCTACGTGACCATCATCTCCACTATGACTGGAGTGATACTTCCGTCTTGACATCACACCCAATACACTACGATTCTCAATATACCCAGCAGAGGCGTACACATAACTTGTTAAAGCCCTGGACGACCAAAACCAAAGTATATTGATTATCGCAAGTATTAGCGGTGCAAGTCTCAGGCTAAGACCAAATACACCTACCCTGATTTCGGACTTCCATAGACACAAAATCATACTACCAATGGAATTCCGAGGGGGTCTATCCAGAGTGTAGCTGTTTCCCGTACCATCGGTAAAACACAACCTCCTATTACACTTGCATGAGTATCTTATACCTAAATATATGAGAACTATGTCGTTATGCCCTCACAATGTGCACAAGTGTAATACTAGTCTTTTACGCATTATCGATATCCAATCTCGATAATACTCTAACTAAGGATATTTAATGATTTATCCTTCGTGGAATGATACTGTTTCATATCATCTCAATCCAGGAACAAATCATAAGGACCCCCTATCATTTATACATCTTGGTGATCTAATAAAAAATGATGAGAGAGCAATCTCCTTTGTCACATAGTTAATTTGTACAACAACACCATGATCTGTACAAATAGTGACTCTATGGGTCAGAATTGTCCAACAGGCATAACAACATAGTTCTCATATATTTGGGTATAGGATACACATGCAAGTGTAATAAGAGGTTGTGTTTACCGATTGTATGGAAACAGCTTCGCTCTGGATAGACCCCTCAGAATTCCATTGGTAGTATGACTATGTGTCTATGGAAGTCCGAAATCAGGGTAGGTGTATTTGGTCTTAACCTGAGACTTGCATCGCTAATACTTGCGACAATCAATATACTTTGGTTTTAGGTCGTCCAGGGCTTTAACAGGTTCAGTGTACGCCTCTGCTGGGTATATTGAGAATCATAGTGTGTTGGGTGTGATGTCAAGACGGAAGTATCACTCCAGTCATATTGGAGATGATGGTCACGTAGGATACGGAACTGGTTCTCTTATGTACTGCAGTCATCGGGATAAAATGACTAGGTTATATTTATCCGATTATAGAGACTAGTTACCAGAGATCCGATATGTGCTTCGTACGGGGCAGACACAATTCCAGCCCCATGCCTAGCATGTGACATCCGATACTGGATCGAAATACGCAATACTACGTATACTACGCCTGATATAGATCACTATATTCCTGTAAGGATATTTTTGGAGAATTGGATAGGCATGGCGCTTTCCTAGAAGCCAACCTTGTCTTGTAAATCGGAACAAACGTAGTACTTGGTACATACGTGTTCGGATAGTCCGACAACCGAATTTACTGCCAACATATCCGGGAATCTCATGGGTCGCTTCGCGAAGATTCGTCGAAGACTTATGACTCGCACTTTATTAATCTGAGATTAATTAGATGAGAGAGAAAATTAATCTGGGATTAATTACGGAGATAATTTATCTGGGCTAAAATATTAATTAAAAGAGAGATAACGATTAATTTGAAATTAATCGAATAAAGTAATATATTCGATATATTATACGAAATTGGATTTCGACGCGGAATTAAAATAAGATTTTAATTCGGGCGAACCAGTTAATTTAGAATTAATTCGTTAGCGACGTGAATAGTGATTTTGCTAGGCATAATTATTTAATTGCGTCGCAACGGAAAATTCGTTAATTTGGAATTAGCGAACCCGAGCCCGGGAGTGTTTGCGAGCGCACTCGCATTTCGAATTCAAGTGCGGCCCGCAAGTCACATCAAGCATCAAATCACTTGTCACTATGATTGATGTGACAACTAGTCACTTGATTGAGTGAATAGTGATGGGAGTAGATTGTAGTGGTTGTAGCCTTTAATGGTTTGACTTTTTGGAAAAGAAAAATGGTATATGTTTATTTGTTTTTTGAAAACAATTAACTAATACAATTTTTGGTAACAACCAACCAATTCACACATTCTCTCCCTCTCTCCATTCGGCCAAGGTGGCCTTCTCTCCCTCTCTCATTCTCAGCCTTAGAGGCCATTTTCTTCTCCTTTTGGTTCTTCAAAACCGTGAGCTTGGAAGAAGTATTGTGATGATTTTGTTGCAAAATCAAGAGTGCTAGCACACAATAGAGTCATCCTAAGGTGATAGTGAAACCCACTTGTGAGCTTGAAATCACCATTTGAGAAGCTTGGAGCTTGGAGCACCAATGGAGGTGATGATCGAATTCATGGAGGGCAAAAACTGCTCAAAGCCAAGACTGCATTGGAGGGAGAAAAGAAATTTGTGTTCTTCGTCGCATCTCTCAACCGCTCAATGTAAGTATTCCACAACTTCTTTGATGTATTCGCACTTATGTTTCATCGCTTTATTCGATCATCGGAACCATAGAAACTCCAACAGTCACAGGGTCGAGGCCCACTGCATCATCAGTTGTAGTTCCGGGATGCGTCCCAGGGTCGAGGCCCATTACATCATCAGTTTTGGGATGCGTCCCAGGGTCGAGGCCCCCGTTGTCAGTTGCAGTTCCTGGATGCATCCCAGGGTCGAGGCCCACTGCATCATCAATTGTAGTTCTGGGATGCGTCCCAGGGTCGAGGCCCACTACATCATCATTTTTGGGATGCGTCCCAGGGTCGAGGCCCACTACATCATCATTTTTGGGATGCGTCCCAGGGTCGAGGCCCACACATCAGTTGCAGTTTTTGAGATGCGTCTCAGGGTCGAGGTCTACTGCATCATCAACTCAGTTCGAAGCAACAGGTAAGTCAGGTGGCAGTTGGCGAGCCAGGAATTCAATCACCATCAGTTTTGGGATGCGTCCCAGGGTCGAGGCCCACACATTAGTTGCAGTTATTGGTATGCGTCCCAAGGTCGAGGCCCACTACATCATCAACTCAGTTCGAAACAAAAGGCAAGTCAGGTGGCATCTGGCGAGCCAGGAATTCAATCATCATCAGTTTTGGGATGCGTCGCAGGGTCGAGGCCCATACATCAGTTGCAGTTATTGGAATGCGTCCCAGGGTCGAGGCCCACTGCATCATCAACTAAGTTCAAAGTAGCAGGCAAGTCAGGTGGCAGCTGGCGAGCCAAGTAAGTAAAAATGCATTGCATAAATTTGATAGGATTGTCATTGTCACACACTGCACAAGTCCCATCAAAGTGGGGGTGACTGTATGCACTGCATTTTTGCATGTAAGTCCCGATGATTAGTCTCGTACGGAGGCACTACTCTTTAAGTTTTGGAAGTCGCGGGAAATGGACGTCGAAAAGGAAAAGTCGGAAATCAATACCTTGTTGGATTTAATTCATTTGCTTAGCCTCGGGTTTGCTTGTGTGGACCTCTGTTTTAAAACTCATCCTCAGCCCAAACCCTCGTAAGCCACACACCAAGTGCACACACCACCAAGGCACACACCAAGCCCACCAAAAGATCAATCACACGCCCAAGACACCTAATTCACGCCCAACGCCTTCCAAAATAACAAATTCACACATCATTAAAACACATGTTGAAATCAAACTAAATCACCTTCTCGAATTAAAAGATTCAAATCAAATCAAATAAATACATTCCTAATTAAATTAAATCATATTCCTAAACTAAATAAAGTCAAATCAAATCAAATCAAATTACCTTCCTAATTAAAAAGATCTTTTCCTTACGACACGTAAATTAAATATTCCCCCCATAATTACACAATCTCGATTTTCCTACCTGTATAAGGAAAACCCCAACCTTTGCCTATAAAAAGAAGCATAAACCAAACCTTAGAGGCCCTAGCATAGCATTCATGCCCAAGCACTCCAGAGAATTTCCGTCATTGCCGTTAATAAGCCCTCAAGTAGAACCCTCCATTGCCACACGAATAACCTTGAAACCAGCCCACCCATTGTCGTATAAACACCCCTGAAACTGGCCTAGCCTTCACACCCCACATAAAGAAATTCTCCCTACAGTTACCGTGAACCAGCAAGCTCGAGTTCCCTCTCCGTAAATGCTGCCCTAAAAGCACAACCCTCCTTCACACCACAAAGCCCTTCCAACACCCCTTAACCAGTTCACAACATCACCGTAAATTCTCCCTGTAATTTTCGTGAACCAGCCCCTAACTTGCGCCTAAATTTCCGCAAATCAGCCTCTGAAGACTGTCGCAAACCAGCCCCTGATTTGCACCTTGAAACTGCCACAAAACCAGCCCCCGAACTACACCCGGAAACCATTGAAACTGCACTGTCTTGACCACCAAAAACAGTCCCTAAAATCCGCCTATTTACCACCGAAATTCTGCCCTGAAATATAGCCCAAATACCACAAAAATAGTAAGCAAACAACAGCCCAAACAACGAGGCAACGAAGGAAAACAACGAACCAGTAAATCGAAAAAGTTGAGGAGCATCAATCCTTCCGAAAACCGTGTAACGCACTTCTAAGAGATGACTTAAGAGGTTAGACCTGAGGGCACCCTTTTATCTATTCCCATTTTTTCTCTTATTATTTATTATTATTTATTCACATGCGTATCTTTGATTTATGAATATTGTGGCCATTGGATGAGTGATTTTTTGTTATCCCTCGTGGTATATCGGATGGAAATCCAGACGTAAATTTCATAGCTGAATCCAAATGGACGGTAATGCGGTCTGTACTTGGGATACAACTCCACATACCGCTTGGGAAACACTCGTGCATGTGTTTATGTGATTATAGTTGTCTTTTTAGCAATCCCGTTCGAACACATTATCAAACGTTTGCCTGACCCCATTCGAACGTGTTATCAAACGCTACACGAACACATGCATTCTGCCTCAGCCTGTTCGAAGGCGTTTCTGAACGCTACTCGAATGCATACCTTCTGTTTCATATTCGAATGCATTGTTCGAACGCAGCTCGAATGTGTGCATTCTGTTTACCATTTGAACGTGTTTATGAATGCTACACGAACGCACACACACTGCACAGACTCCTTTATCATATTTAACGCATGCTTGTTTCCCTTAGTTATTCCTTTCCCATCATAAGCCTAGTTATCTCTTTAATTTCCATGCTTAGATAATCGTTGTTTATTTATCTTTCCGCATTTATTTATTTAATGTGTTCATGAAATCGTGTGTTTACCGTTATTCCGACTTACTTTTATGCATGCAAACTTAGATATAGGTTTTACTTTTATGTATGCAAATTAGACGTAGGCTATTCTTTCGTATATAGGTTGCGTAGACTTGGTTAAATTATTGCAAAAATCTTTTCATTACAAGTGGCATAAGTAAGGGACCATTCCGAACCCAACGGTTTGAGGTCTTCCCTTGCGAGGGGTGAGTACGGCCTTAAATCATTTTCCAGTTCACACTGGGTGGCGACTCTATTTTTAGTTCCCCGGCTTAGTCCCCTGCGGGCTACTCCGTACTCCCGACTAGGCCGCGAGCCTAGAACAGCGTCGTCAATTTCTGTGTCCTACACTAAGGCTGAAACCTAAATTCCCTTCGTCAAGTTCATTTAAAGTTTACCAAATCAATCTTATTAATGGCCAATTAAAAAGAAGCATTAAGCTTAAGATTAATAAACAAACTAAAGAATTACCCATAAAAATAAAATCAATTATTAAGTGTGTGGATATTGTGTTTCATCACTTCCCTAGAATAAAAATAAATTGCTGGGGGTGGGGATCGACCTTTACTATTTCTAATTTAGAAATCTCCCTTATTATAATATGGAATTTATCAGTGATATTACCAACCGACCATATAGGCGGTATCCTCTTTAAGTTAGATTTTAATTAAGTCAGACCAGCCATAAATGCGGTATCATTATTTGTCCATAAACCAGCCATATAGGCGGTAATCATCTGTCATATGAAGACCAGCCATATAGGCGGTGTCACATTATGTCAAAAAAATAAAACTAGCCATTAAAGCGGTAAACCTTTTAGTTTGAATTATAATTTCCATATTATAATTAAGGGAGATTAATCTTAATTAAAAAAATAAAAGCTTCACCCTTCCCCCAGCGGAAATCTAACTACTAAACATAAAAGAAAAGAGAAGAAAAAGAAACTACTGCTATTACTGAAAATAAAAATGCATAAATTAAATTACTAAAAATTAACACACAAGATGCAATCCTTAAATTCCTTACAAAAACCTAAGGAAAACATGAGAATTACAAATGAAATGGCTTGGTATTTATAGGAAAATCTAAGGGCTTCCACCAATTTCTCCACCGATTGCTCCACCGATTGCTCCACCAAACATGACACCAAACATGGCATCAAACATGGCACCAAATATGGCACCAAACATGGCATCAAACATGGCACCAAACATGGAAGCATGTTTGGTGGAAGTTTGACAATTTTTATTTTTTTATTTTATATTTTGAAAATGACTATAGTAATTACTCAAAATATACTAGATTATTCGTCAATTTCGGCCTTCCAAATTTCGGAATTCGAAAATATTTAAATCTTCAAAGTTGTAGATCTTTTAGTCCTCTTTAATTGGATACTTGCATAAGCTCAATCGGATATCGGATGAAAACGTTATGGCCAAATACAAAACATGCGTAAAATTGAAATTTAGGACTGCACTTTGTGACACCTATAGTAAAATTTTATTTTTGACTTTTTCTTCCGGATTTCATCATTTTAGCCCCGAGTTGATTCCATTAAGTCCCAATATTATTTTTATCTGTAAAATAAATAAAAACACATCAAAACATTCATAAAACTCGAGAAACTATACAAAATATTAGGTTAATTGAGTGGGAAATAGTGATATAATTACCACTCATCATGACGCATATGTTAAGCTCACACAAACTAACAAATTGGATGATAGGGAAGTTAAATATAAGTTTGTAGGATATGCCTTGAACTCAAGAGCATACGTGTTCTACGTCTCAAATGAATAAAGAACATTTGTCTCACGAAATGCTAAATTTCTAGAGAATGAATTCCTTTTTGAGAAATATAGTGGGAGTAGACTTGACCTCGATGAGGTACAAGAAGAACAAACTAACATAGAACTAAACCCCAGGCCCCTCAAAAGGGCATCGACGGAACAACCACATGGTTAAGAACTTAGAAGGTTTGGTAGGGAAAGACATGAGCCTGAAAGATACGGTTTCCATATTGATGAGGAACATGATTAGGTCATTGATAATGATGATCCCACCAGTTATGATAAAGCAATGCGTGACATTGATTCAGTCAAGTGGCTTGAGGCCATGATATCCGAAATAGACTCTGTGTATCAGAATCAAGTCTGAGACTTGGTGGATGCACTTGATGGGATAAAACCCATAGGCTGCAAGTGGATTTACAAGCGTAAAACTGATGCAGAAGGTAACATCCAAACCTATAAGGCTAAGTTGGTGGCGAAAGGTTATAGATAAATCCAAGGAATTGACTATGACGAAACCTTTTCGCCTGTTGCAATGATAAAGTCCATTCAAATTTTACTAGCACAAGCTGCACACTTTGATTATGAGATTTGGCAGATGGATGTCAAAACAACTTTCCTTAATTGGAACCTCGTAGAGGAAGTCTATATGACACAACCTGAGGGTTTTACATCTAAGGATGATCATAATAAAGCATGTAAGCGTAAACGATCTATTTATGGACTCAAGCAAGCCTCCAGAAGTTGGAATATGTGATTTGATGAGACAATCAAAGAATTTGACTTCATTAAAAATGTAGAGGAGCATTGTGTTTACAGGAAAAGTAGTGGGTGTGCTGTTTATTTCTTGTATTATATGTCGATAACATATTAATCATCAGGAATGATATTCCCATGATGCAAGCCACCAAGCAATGGTTATCTCAGAATTTTTCCATGAAAAATTTGGGAGAAGCAGCCTACATCCTCGGTATTAAGATCTACCGTAATAGATCTAAGAGGTTGTTAGGAATTTCTCAATCTATGTACATAGATAAAGTTTTGAAAAGATTCAAAATGGAAAAATCCAAAAGAGGTAATTTACCTACTTGTCATGGAATCAAATTATCTAAGGAGAAATATCCACGTACTCCTTCAGATAGAGAGCGTATGAGTAGGTTCCCTTATGCTTTAGCAATAGGATCAATCATGTACGCCATGCTATGTATAAGACCTGATGTCTCTTATACTCTTACCATAACGAGCAGGTATCAGGGAAATCCTGGTGAGCAACACTGGGCAGCTGTCAAAACAATCCTCAAGTATCTGAGAAGAACTAAGGATGTATTTTTGACATACGGAGATTGTTTTGAGATGAAAGTCATTGGTTACTGTGATGTGAGCTTTTAGACCGATAGAGATGACAGCAGATCGCAAACATGATATCTGTTTACTTTGAATGGTGGTGCTGTTAGACATTATGTCCCATAGCGTCACTGTTTGTAAATGATATTGTATTATTGTACAAAATTAACTATGTGATAATGAAATTGCCTTTTGCCGTTTTGTAATATTATTTACTTTGACTTATAAATGGCGAAAGTCCATATGATTAGTACCTGGACTGAGAATGATATGAGACAGTATCAGTCCCCAAGGTTTAATCATTAAATATCCCTAGCCGTAGTATTATCGAGACTGGACATCGATAATGCAGAATAGACTAGTATTGCGCTTGTGCACGTTGTGAGGGCAAACGGCATAGTTCTCATATATTTAAGTATTGGATACTTATGCAAGTGCGATAGGAGGTTGTGTTTTACCGATGGTACGGAAACAGCTTCGCTCTGGATAGACCCGCGGAATCCCATTGGTAGTATGTCTGCGTGTCTATGGGAGGCCGCATCAGGGTAGGTGTTATATGGTCTTAACCTGAGACTTACATCGCTAGTACTTGCGACAATCGGTAAACTTTGGTTTTGGTGGTTGGGGACCTTAACCGGTTCTGTGTACACCTCTTCTGGGTTTATCGAGAATCGTAGTGTACTGGATGTGATGTCAAGATGGAAGTATCACTTCAGACATATGGAGGTGATGATCACGCAGGACACAGAACTAGCACTCTATAAAAGGTTGCAACCGTCGGGACAATATGACCAGGTCAGGATTGTCCGATTTAAAGAGACTAGTTGCTTGATGTCCGATATATGTTTCGTACGGGGCAGACACATCTCCAGCCCCAGGCCTAGCATGTGATCATCCGATACTGGATCGATGTACGCAATACTACGGTATACTACGCCTGATACAGATCTTATATTCCTATAAGAATATTTCTGGAGAATTGGGTAGGCATGGCGCTTTGCTAGAAGCCAACCTTGTCTTGTAAATCGGTAAAGACGTAGTATGAGGTACGTACGTGTTCGGATTATCCGACGACCGTATTTACTGCCAAAATATCCGGAGATCTCTTGGGTCGCTTCCTGAAGATTCACCTATGATATTTGATTCGGACTTAATTAATCTTGGATTAATTGCGGAGAAACTTTATCTTGGATAAAGTGCCTAATTTAGAGAGAGAAACGATTAATTTGGAATTAATCGATAAAATTATTGTATTCGATATAATAATCGAAATTCGATTTCGACGTGATTAAAATTAGATTTTAATTCGGGCATACGAGTTAATTTAGAATTAATTCGTAAGCGACGTAAATAATAATTTCGCTAGGAGCGATTATTTATTTAAATCCGATTTAATTAACGTCGCGACGCTAGCGGTCTTCGGAATCTCGAAATTGGACAGTCGAACCCGACGCGTGAGTGGACGTGGGGCCCACTTTCAGTTGCATTACGTGTGGGCCCACATGACACTTGTCATTGCATTATTATTAATTGATAATAATGTGATAAGTATACAGTGTGTGACATCAAAGTGTTTTGCATGGAGTTGATTGTTGGACACTCTATCCATTGCATGGTTTTGTCATAGATTTATTATTAATTTAATAAAATTAGGCATAAATATAAATTGATTTTTTGGTAAACAAAATCAATACAAAACTCTTTCTCTCTCAATTTCTTCACATTGCCGTGAACTCCATTGAAGGACAAAGGAAGATTTGATCTTCTATTTCCATTTTTGCTAGCACAAGCAAGGGATCAACAAGAGGTGATAGGAAACCATCAAAGAGCTTGGAATACAAAAGCTTGGAGCTTCAAGTCTTCTTCCTCCTCTTGGCTGAATCTTCCAACACTTGGAGCTTCCACCATTTGATCATCTTCTTCATCACATAGCTTTGTAAGTATGATTCCGCCATGCTTCAAGTCTTTTATATATATTCATTTATAGTATTTCATGAATGCTTAATCTTTCCTTGGGACATATTATAGAAACCAACAATGGTATCATGGAGCCATGGTTAAGCATGAAATACTTTAGGTTAAAATTTGATAAAATTGGTTGAAGCATGTTCTTGTGAAATTTGATGAATAAGTATGCTTGCATGTATATAGAATGATGTTATATGGAATCAATTTTATGAAAAATGCATTGGATGATTTTTCCCCCCAAATTTTAACCTTGGCCGAATGGGTGTGTTAAAATTGGTTGAAGCATGTCTTGTGAAATTTGATCAATAAGTATGCTTGCATGTATATAACATGATGTTATATGGAATCAATTTTATGAAAAATGCATTGGATGATTTTTCCCCAAAATTTTGACCTTGGCCGAATGGTTTGGTGAAATTGATATAAGCATGTTCTTATGAAATTTGATTAATAAGTATGCTTGCATGTGTATAACATGATGTTATATGGAATCAATTTTATGAAAAATGCATTGGATGATTTTTCCCCAAATCCATGCCTTGGCCGAATGTGTTGCTACTTGGAGTGGATTGAAATTTTTGTGTTTAAGATCATTGGATGACTTAGAACGTGTACGGGACGTATATTAGTAATTCAATCGGATTGAAAACAAATCGACACAAAAACTCACCTTGGCCGAATGTAAAAGGACATGAAAAGGAGTTGATTTTTTGTTAAAATTAATGTTGGACATTTATTTTGAACAATAATGATTAATAAATTAAATGGGTATTTTTTGAAATATTTGGTTTAATATATTAATCTTGGTTTACACACTTTAATTAATTGGACTTTAATGTTTGGAATATTAAAATTTAATTAATGGGCTTAATTGGTGAATTGGGCTTTTAATATTGTATTTGGGCATAATGGGCTTGGTTGGACCAAGTAGATTTGGGCCAAATGGATTGGATCCAATTTGGGCCTAAATCACTCCATTAAGTCCAAATATAATATAATGGGCTTTAATAATTTAATTGGGCCTTATGGGCTTGAAATTGGTTTTATGGCACTTAAGGGTGATTCCTTATTTGGGCTTGGTAATTGGGTATGACCCACATTGACCAAAGCCCAAGCCTTAATAAATCAATTGAAAGCCCATTTGACTTGAATTAAATTAAACATTGGATGTTAGTTGGGCTTTGAGACCCAATAGAATGGATTTAGAATCTAAGTCTTTAAAGCACATTAATAGTGTAAACATTTAATTTGGAATTAAATAATTGAATTAGTATTGAATACGAATTAAATTAGATTTAATTAGTAGTTCGATATAATTCGTGAATTCGTACCTTATGTACTTATTCTCAATCGAGTTGGACTCGCGCAAAATCAAACCGTTGTTTGAACATTGGATGATCACTTAACAAAGACTAATTAATTGGATTAGATTGGTTGTAAAAGCATGTCTTGTTTGAATATATATGTATGTGATGAATGAATAGTGTATATCGGATGGATATTAGAAGGGGGTAATTTTAAGAAATTATTGTAATTTGGAATTTATAATTGGACCTGCGTGTCCAGCCTTATCTCTTTATCTCTTTGTATTCTCTTCTCACCTAATTCCCCTCAATGTAAATGAGGTTTCTCTTATTGTATTATGTAATTGGGTAGAAGTAGAATAGTGCTAATGGGGAGGAAAGGGAGTGATTTGTTCTAGGAACAAGTTTTTTATATATCCATCCGCATATCACTATTAATTTACTTTACGCGCTTTATGATGTTTTAGAAGCATGCTTAAGGGTGTATGATGATGAGACCTAACAAAGATAAATAAATTGGTTGCCAATTACGCGAAAATCCCTCAATTTATTAAGCGAATATCCTTCCATTGAATGGTTCTTGTTCAAGATCCGAAGTTGGCATTGGTTTGTTTTTGACCAAAGTCAAGACCTTT
This sequence comes from Zanthoxylum bungeanum, assembly GCA_019454045.1. NCBI lineage: Eukaryota > Viridiplantae > Streptophyta > Magnoliopsida > Sapindales > Rutaceae > Zanthoxylum > Zanthoxylum bungeanum. The sequence continues at coordinate 9,890 of SKCR01034120.1, read as the reverse complement.
GTCAATCAAGGATGTACTTGAATCATGAGAGTTTTGTTGCATATCGGTGTCTTGTCCAAATCGTGATTTTTATTGGCCAAAGTCAAGATCACTTTTTGTCCAACGACATTGATTACGAAACTTTCCTCCTCGTCAATGGGTCCCGCTTAACTGGAATCATTAGGTTTGTTTTTGGCCAAAGCCAAGGCCTAGTTGATTCGGAGGATAGGGTTAGGAAAATGTATTAGATACATTGACATTATACATATGTTTTCGGACTTGGATGTCCACCTAACCGGATCTAGGAATTGGATGAGATCCAATTGATCATGGAGATCTACCTATGTTAAATAGCATACAATTTTTATTGGCCAAAGTCAAGGTTGTGTGTTATTTAACGGGATCCTAGCCCACTAGGAAATTCATTTCCCGAGTTCTCTACAGAGGGTTAGAAACTTGAAGAAAATAGTGGGAGGCTATTATTGAATTTGCAATTTCATTCAGATATTTAGCCTTACGCGTCTTTCAAAATTATTTCGTCAATATTTTAAATAATTAGTTGGACTAATATATTGTTATTTTACTTGTAACTTTTGACTGTACCCATAACATCGTTGACTTTATAGTTGGACTATAGTTGTCAAGATGATAGCAAAGGTAATATCCGCGACATAATCATGGGCGATAATGTCTTCAAAGGGACAAACTTTGCCGACTGGGAAATGAACCTCAAGATAGTGCTTGGGGCTGAGAGGATACTGTATACTATTCAGAGACCTCTCCCGCCTAAACCCACTGAGCCACTGGAGCTAGAGTTATGGAAACTCATAGTGATGATTGTGACCAAGCTCAGTCAGTTATGCTAGCTGCAATGACCCAGCATTTCAGACGCCAGAATAGGGATTTGGATCCCTATAACATGATGGCAAGATTGCGTGATCTTCACCGCACCAATAAGCGGATGAAGAGGTACGAGCTAGTAAGGAAACTCTTCCGCTCCCGGATGACAGACGGCGCATCAGTTGAAGCCCACGGGACTCAAATGATTGCCGACATTGATGAGTTGGCCAATATGGGATAGTCTTGGAGGCTGATCTGACTATAGATATGATCTTGCAGTCACTTCCTGATACTTGGAAACAAATCATCATCAACTATAAGTTGATGGATACTGACGACACTCTTGGAGAGTTGTTTTCTGTGCTGAAGGAGTCCGAAAGGGAACTCCTAAAGGGGAGCAAGCGCGAGGCGCATTTTGCATTGACCTCTCATGCGCCAAAGGTGGCCCAAGGCAATTGGAGGTGCAAGGAAGAAGAAGTTCAAGAAGAAGGGTAAAGGCAAGTTGACAGTGGCTTCTAGGAAGCCAAAGGACAAATCTCGCGACATCTGCCTCAACTGCGGCAAGAGGGGTCACTGGAAACGTGACTGCCGAATGAGCATTGTGCAGAGGGGATATCAAGGCTGGCAAGGCCATTGCCTCTGGTATGTTTGTTATTGAGATAAATATGAATACTTCTAGTTTTAAAAATTGGATTTTTGATTCTGGTTGTGGTGCTCATATTTGTACTGATGTGCAGGATCTGCATGATAGCAGGGTGCTGGCATCAGGGAGATGGATCTACGGGGTCGGAAACGGAACACCAGTTGCTGTTTTGGCCGTAGGGACTTTTGTTTTAGTACTGCCCTCAGGGCATGAACTTAAACTTTTGAACTGTTATTTTGTGCCTAGTTTAACTAGGAATATTATATCTGTATCCTTGTTAACCCAGCAGGGTTACACTTTTGTATTCAGGAACAGGGTGTTATTTATATAAAAATGATGCAGAAATTTGCACAGCTGTTGCAAATAACGGTCTTTATATTTTGAATATAAATGAATCTCCTAAAATGACAAACAAAAGGCTCAAAAGGAGTAATCTAAAAGATGAAGCTTATATGTGGCATTGTCGTCTAGGACACATCAACAAGACTCGCATATCCACACTTTCAAAGAGTGGGTACTTGGACGAATTTGATCCCAATTCATATGACGTCTGCGAATCTTGTCTTTTAGGCAAAATGCCTAAATCACCTTTTAGCGGTAAAGGTGAACGTGCCACAGAACTGTTGCTCTCGTTCATACTGACGTATGCGGGCCCATGTCTAGCCAGGCTAGAGGTGGATTTCACTACTTCGTAACCTTTACAGATGATGCATCTCGTTACGGTTATGTGTATCTTATGAGACACAAGTCGGAAACTTTTGAGAAATTCAAAGAGTTTCGACACGAAGTGGAGAAACAAACAGGGAAGAGTATTAAGACATTACGGTCAGACCGTGGTGGCGAATACTTAAGTTATGAGTTTCAAGATTACTTGAAAGAATATGGTATTCTTCACAGTGGACTCCTCCTGGAACACCGCAATTAAACGGTGTGTCCGAACGGAGAAACCGCACCTTGTTGGACATGGTGAGGTCAATGATGAGTCGCACTGAGCTACCAATATCCTTCTGGGGATACGTTAAACAGTGCTATACTTATTTTGAATAAGGTACCGTCGAAGTCTGTTGAACAGACTCCATATGAGATATGGACAGGAAGGAAACCAGGTTTCTCTTTCCTGAAGATTTGGGGATGCTGGGCATATGTTAAACGTTTGGAAGGTACCAAACTTGAACCCAAATCTGATAAATGCCTTTTCGTTGGATATCCTAGGGAAACCAAAGGATATTACTTCTTCTATCACCCACTAGAGAACAAAGTATTTGTTGCTCTACAAGCATTTTTCCTTGAGAAGGATTTTATAAATGCAGTGGTAAGTGGGAGGAAAGTAGAACTCGATGAAGATCGTAGTGATACTGTTCCTGGCAATGAATCAACGACGGAACAAGAACAGACCGTCCGGGATGAGTCTGTACCACAAACTTCACATACACAAGGACCGCGTAGGTCGGAGAGAGTCAGAACAGTACCTGAGAGGTATGGGTTCCTGATCTCACCTCATGTAGATATTAATCTTATTGAGGATAATGAGCGGCTACGTATGAGGAAGCGATACAAAATATCGATTCCGCTTTATGGCAAGAGGCCATGAAGTCCGAGATGGATTCCATGTACGCCAACCAAGTTTGGACACTGGTTGATGCACCAGAAGGCGTAAAGCCTATTGGATGCAGATGGATCTTCAAGAAGAAGACCGACATGGATGGCAACGTACAAACGTACAAGGCTAGGCTTGTAGCGAAGGGGTATCGTCAACAATATGGTATTGATTATGACGAAACCTTCTCACCCGTTGCCATGATTAAATCCATTCGGATAATGCTTGCAATAGCTGCATATTTCGACTTCGAGATATGGCAGATGGACGTTAAAACCGCTTTCCTTAACGGAAACCTTTTGGAGGATGTTTATATGCAACAGCCTGACGGTTTTATCGTACCTAGACTTGCAAACAAGGTTTGTAAGTTAAATCGATCCATTTATGGATTGAAGCAAGCATCACGGTCATGGAATCAGCGTTTTGATGAGATCATAAAGGAATATGATTTCGTGCAAAACGCAGATGACCCTTGTGTATACAAGAAGGTTAGTGGGAGAGCACTTACTTTTATTGTCCTTTATGTCGACGACGTATTGCTTATAGGCAATGACATTCCCATGCTAACGTCGGTGAAAGCTTGGCTTTCATTAAAATTCTCCATGAAAGATCTGGGAGAAGCAGCCTTTATTCTTGGAATAAAGATCTACAGGGATAGATCTAGAAAGCTGCTTGGACTCTCCCAGAGTACATACATTGATAAAGTGTTGAAGAGATTCAACATGGAACAATCCAAGAGGGATTGGTTCCAATGGTACGTGGTACCTCTCTGTCTAAGGACATGTGTCCTAAGACTCAGGAAGAGAGAGACCACATGAGTCGGATACCGTTCGCCTCGGCAGTCGGATCGATCATGTATGCCATGATATGTACACGACCTGATGTCTCATATGCTTTGAGCATGTGCAGTCGCTATCAGGCCGATCCAGGTGAAGGTCACTGGATAGCAGTTAAGAATATCCTTAAGTATCTTAAACGAACTAAGGATGCTTTCTTAATTTATGGAGGTGGAGAACTTGCGGTATCTGGGTATACCGATGCAAGTTTCCAAACCGACAAGGATGACTACAAGTCGCAATCCGGGTACATTTTTTGCTTGAATAACGGAGCAGTGAGCTGGAAATCTTCCAAGCAAGATACTGTTGCCGATTCAACAACAGAAGCGGAGTACATCGCGTGCATCTGAAGCAGCAAAGGAGGCAGTTTGGATCCGAAAGTTCCTAATCGGATTAGGAGTAGTTCCGTTAGCAGCTGAGCCCGTTCCATTGTATTGTGACAATAACGGGGCTATAGCACAGGCTAAGGAACCAAGGTCTCATCAACGGTCCAAGCATGTTCTTCGACGTTATCATCTGATTCGGGAGATTATACATCGTGGCGATGTAAAGTCGAGAAGGTCACATCAGATGACAACATTGCAGATCCGCTGACGAAAGCTGTTCTACAGCAAGTTTTTGAACGACCATACATAGTTCGGGTATTAGATGCTTGAGTGACTGGCTATAGGCCAAGTGGGAGATTGTTAGACATTATGTCCCATAGCGTCACTGTTTGTAAATGATATTGTATTATTGTACAAAATTAACTATGTGATAATGAAATTGCCTTTTGCCGTTTTGTAATATTATTTACTTTGACTTATAAATGGCGAAAGTCCATATGATTAGTACCTGGACTGAGAATGATATGAGACAGTATCAGTCCCCAAAGGTTTAATCATTAAATATCCCTAGTCGTAGTATTATCGAGACTGGACATCGATAATGCGGAATAGACTAGTATTGCGCTTGTGCACGTTGTGAGGGCACAACGGCATAGTTCTCATATATTTAAGTATTGGATACTTATGCAAGTGCGATAGGAGGTTGTGTTTTACCGATGGTACGGAAAACAGCTTCGCTCTGGATAGACCCCGCGGAATCCCATTGGTAGTATGTCTGCGTGTCTATGGGAGGCCGCATCAGGGTAGGTGTATATGGTCTTAACCTGAGACTTACATCGCTAGTACTTGCGACAATCGGTAAACTTTGTTTTGGTGGTTGGGGACCTTAACCGGTTCTGTGTACACCTCTTCTGGGTTTATCGAGAATCGTAGTGTACTGGATGTGATGTCAAGATGGAAGTATCGCTTCAGACATATGGAGGTGATGATCACGCAGGACACAGACTACACTCTATATAAAAGGTTGCAACCGTCGGGACAATATGACAAGGTCAGGATTGTCCGATTTAAAGAGACTAGTTGCTTGATGTCCGATATATGTTTCGTACGGGGCAGACACATCTCCAGCCCCAGGCCTAGCATGTGATCATCCGATACTGGATCGATGTACGCAATACTACGGTATACTACGCCTGATACAGATCTTATATTCCTATAAGAATATTTCTGGAGAATTGGGTAGGCATGGCGCTTTGCTAGAAGCCAACCTTGTCTTGTAAATCGGTAAAGACGTAGTACGAGGTACGTACGTGTTCGGATTATCCGACGACCGTATTTACTGCCAAAATATCCGGAGATCTCTTGGGTCGCTTCCTGAAGATTCACCTATGATATTTGATTCGGACTTAATTAATCTTGGATTAATTGCGGAGAAACTTTATCTTGGATAAAGTGCCTAATTTAGAGAGAGAACGATTAATTTGGAATTAATCGATAAATTATTGTATTCGATATAATAATCGAAATTCGATTTCGACGCGAAATTAAAATTAGATTTTAATTCGGGCATACGAGTTAATTTAGAATTAATTCGTAAGCGACGTAAATAATAATTTCGCTAGGAGCGATTATTTATTTAAATCCGATTTAATTAACGTCGCGACGCTAGCTCGGTATTTCGGAAATATCGAACCCGAACGCGTGAGTGGACGTGGGCCCACTTTCATTGGAAACGTGTGGGGCCCACATGACACTTGTCATTATATGCATTATTTAATTGATAAGGCATTGCATGGTGATAGTGTGCATTACACTCAAATGTTTTGCATGGAGTTTGAGTGTTTGACACTCTAAGCCATTGCATGGTTTGTGTCATAGATTTATTATTAATTTAATAAATTATGGCATAAATATAAATTGATTTTTTGTAAAACAAAATCAATTACACAAAACTCTTTCTCTCTCAAATTTCTTCACATTGCCGTGAACTCCATGGACAAAGGAAGATTTGATCTTCTATTTCTCCATTTTTGCTAGCACAAGCAAGGGATCAAAAGAGGTGATAGGGAAACCATCAAAGAGCTTGGAATACAAAAGCTTGGAGCTTCAAGTCTTCTTCCTCCTCTTGGCCGAATCTCCAACACTTGGAGCTTCCACCATTTGATCATCTTCTTCTTCATCACATAGCTTTGTAAGTATGATTCGCCATGCTTCAAGTCTTTTATATATATTCATTTATAGTATTTCATGAATGCTTAATCTTTCCTTGGGACATATTATAGAAACCAACAGTGCTATCAAGCTGTGATATTGCTCATCAAGGCAGCTAAAGAAGCGTCTGGATAAAGAAATTCATCACGGAGCTGGAAGTTCTTCCCGCAATAAGATGCGTCACGATGTACTGTGACAACACGGTGCCCATTGCTCAATAAGGAACCAAGGCCCACCATAAGTCCAAGCATGTACTCAGGCGATTTCATCTCATCAGAGAGATTGTTTGAGAGAAAAGAAGTTATATAGAGAAAATACCCACATAAGATAATCTTGTAGATTCTTGACTAAATGGCTGACTCAAAAAACATGAATAGGCCACTCGAGAGTATGGTGTCCAGATCATAATAGTTGGCTAGTGCAAGTGGGAGATTGTTAGAGATATGACCTATACCCACTTGTGGATGGGTTATTGTACATGTATTTGTAATATTTTTTCATTAATTAATAAAATGAAAATTTTATTATACGTGTCTTATATAAATTATATGAATCATCAAACCTATAATAAAGCCCTTGGAGTAATAAGATGATTGCTTCCATGCCTTATGAGAATCATTACTCTCAAATGTTCCTAGTCATAGTCTTGTGAATATCTAGGCTTTCACAAATGGAAGACTAGCATGATGATATGATCCACCCTTAGTGGGGTAGCCGATCTCATAGGCTACTAGCGGAGATCCGTCCACTTGGTGTTACATGGGATGCATGAGTTGCTCGTATCCATCGAACTGACCCGCCAAAATTTTTCACATGGAGTGTTTATCCATGTGTCTGTGAGAACTTTCATGTATCGACTGTATGACTAGTCCTTAGACTTGAAGTCTTTATAACTTATGTGTGGATCAAATAACTTTGACATTCTCATTTCCTGGTTCAAAAGATTCGGTCATAAGGGTATGATTGGGTCATTTCTTGAAACACATGAAGTTTGTAAAGATACACAGAGAATCGCCACTCTTTCGGATAATAATTTCTTATAGAGTAGTATTCCAGTTCGCGGGTTGGTATGTGTGATCAGTGCTTAAGACTGTGGCCACAGCGAAGAATCATGTGATAGCACGATTCTGACACTATCAACAACATAACATTTGACTATATGGGTAGACACTTTCCATACCCTAGGTCAATATGTGGGGATACAGTGAGGCGAGAGACCGTATCATATGTAAATCGCATACAGAATGGGTATATATCTTTCATTCTCATTTGGGGGCCTTGGCATGTTGCTAGATGTCAACCTTGGTCATTAAAATCGAACGACCATCTGATCGGAGGATAATTTATGTTCTACTAAATTATCATGATTCATTTTATGTCCAACTTGAGGGGACCCAAAAGGTCACACACAACAAAGTCGAAATCAATGGTTAACAGTGCACAGTATAAATTTAACAGCATATATGATTGCTGTAGGAATTCTTCATAAATGGTTCAATGTGTATAATTATTGAACAGATAATTTATGAGGTTCCATAGTGGATTAGGGATTGGTGAATGATGATAGACACACTTTGGGAATTGGAATAAATAAAAAAAAACATGAATAGTAACATGAATATTAATTTTTTTATTTGTTATTTGTTTTGAATTCCAATTCGGACCAAACTCTTATTAGGGTTTTATAATCTCATTAAACCACTAAATTAAGATCCAATGACTAAGATTAGATTAGCATTTATCCCACATCAGATTCTTAATTAATCTTGTTATCTTTGGAGCACTATATAAACCCAAAGAATTCTTCATAAATATTTACACCAAAACCTTTCATATCTTGGGTTTATATAAGTGAGCAACTCTAAAGTTTAAGAGTAAGCCACTAGTTTTGAGGATCATTAAGTCTAATTGACTAGAGGAATCTTAAGTTAAAAGTTTTGAGGTATTTTCCTAGGCTAGCACCAAGGGCAAAATACCAGTGCACTCAAAGCGTAGTCTTCCCGTTGAGTTTTGGCTTTGGTGTGTATCTTTGGAGGCCACACACTTGGGTGGCTCTTTGGAACGTGGAAGTGTTGGACAGTTATTACCCATAGTGTCACTGTTTGTAAAAGACATTGTGTTTTTGTACAAAATTAACTATGTAGTAATGAAATTGCCTTTTACCGTTTTGTAATTTATTTACTTTGATTTATAAATGGTAAAAGTCCTTATGATTAGTTCCGGATTGAGATGATATGAGACAGTATCAATCCATAAAGGTTTAATCATTAAATATCCCTAGTCGTAGTATTATCGAGATTGTACATCGATAATACGGAATAGACTAGTATTGCACTTGTGCGCGTTATGAGGGCATAACGACATAGTTCTCATATATTTAAGTATTGGATACTTATGCAAGTGCGATAGGAGGTTTTGTTTTTCCGATGGTATGGAAAACAACTTCGCTCTGGATAGACAACGCGAAATCCCATTGGTAGTATGTATATGTGTCTATGGGATTCACCGATGACGTATGATTCGAGCTAAATTAATCTAGGATTAATTGCGAAGAGACTTTATCTTGGATAAATTACTATTAGAAGAGAGAGAAAGATTAATTTGGAATTAATCATTAAAATAATATATTTGATATATTATTCAGAATTAGATTTCGAAGTGGAATTGAATTAGATTTTAATTTGGGTGAATAAGTTAATTTAGAATTAATTCGTTAGTGACGTGAATAGTAATTTTTGCTAGGCTTAATTATTTAATTAAATTCGATTTAATTACATCGCGATGGAAGTTCGTTAATTCAGAATTAGTAAACCCGAGCCCGGGAGTGTTTGCGGGCCCACTCGCATTCGAAATCGAGTGGGGCCCACATGTCACATCAACCATCACATCACATGTCAACTTTAGTTGCTTTAGCTTGATGTGTTTAGGTGAGTTGGTTAAAGAGTGTTGAACACTCCAAATCAAAGAAATTAAAAAGCAAGTGTGACCTTTACCTAATACAACTTTTGGTAAATGATAATTAATTGTTTTTGAAACAAAATCACACAAGCTTTTATCTCTCCCTCATTGCCGACACCTGTAACAGTTTTCACTCTCCCATTTTCTTTCTTCATTTGCCGAAAATTGAGAGAAAGATTAGAAGAATTTTTGTGGCAAAATTTTCTATTGGCTAGCACCTTCAATGGATCATCAAGAGGTGATAGGGAAACCTATTCAAGAGCTTGGAAAGACAAAACAAAGCTGGAGCATTGTAGATTTCCTTGGCCGAATTCTTGGACTGCTTGGAGGAGTACATTTTGTTGTTTGACGCATCCAAATCCGTTCAATGTAAGTGTTTTCCGCCACTCTTCTTTGTTATTCTTTCATCATTCTATGCTTGTTTGATCTTGGGACTAATCATATAAACCAACAATGGTATCATTGAGCCTAAAATGAGCATGAAATGTATTAGGGTAAAA
>SKCR01034119.1:0-32498 GCA_019454045.1 Zanthoxylum bungeanum | reverse complement strand
TTGCAAAACACTGTTGACTTCCTCCTGTGGAACACACCGTCTCAGTAATTGATCAGCACAGCGTTTAAACAGGTACGGTTCATCCCACACATAGTGATTGACTTCTTTGAAAAACTTCTTCCGTTGCTGAGTTGTCCATTCCAACGGCCATTTTCCTTGCTACAATATAATTAACATAGTCAGCATACCAAGGGACTTCCTGTTGTTTTATGGAAAACAGTTGTTCATCTGGAAAAGTTTCTTTGATTGTCAGTTCTTTGTCAACTGTTTCTCCATTTTCCACCAGCTCGATAAGTGATCTGCCACCTGGTTTTCTGTTCCTTTCCTGTCTCGAATCTCCATGTCGAATTCTGCAAAAGAAGTATCCAACGGATCAATCTGGGTTTGGCATCTTTCTTTGTGATCAGGTATTTGATGGCTGAATGATCTGTGTAAACACCACTTTGGGACCCAGCAGATAGGAGCGGAATTTGTCAAAAGCGTACACAACTGCTAGCAACTCCTTTTCAGTGGTTGTGTAGTTGAGTTGAGCTTCATTCAGAGTTCTGCTGGAGTAGTAAATGGTGTGGAAAATCTTTGCTTTGCGTTGTCCCAAAACCGCACCTACAGCAAAATCACTAGCATCAACACTTACCTTACCTCAAATGGAAGGGTCCAATCTGGTGCTACAATGATGGGGCAGAAATCAGCTTCTGTTTTAAGATCTCGAAAGCTTCCTGGCATTCTTTTGATGAAGTTGAAAGGCACATCCTTTTCCAGAAGATTGCAAAGAGGTTGGGCAATCTTGGAAAAGTCTTTGATAAATCTCCTGTAAAAACCTGCATGTCCAAGAAAACTCCGAATCCCCCTTTTACAGATGTTGGTGGAGGTAGTTTCTCAATTGTCTCTATCTTTTCTTTGTCTACCTCGATTCCCTTTTGTGAAATCCGGTGTCCAAGAACAATACCTTCATGTACCATGAAATGGCATTTCTCCCAATTGAGTACCAGGTTTGTATCTTCGCACCTTTGTAATACCTGTTCCAAATTTTTCAAACAATGGTCAAAAGAATCTCCAAACACAGAAAAATCATCCATAAAAACCTCCATACTCTGCTCCAGCATGTCTGAGAAGATGGCCATCATGCAACGCTGAAAAGTGGCAAGGGCATTACATAATCCAAATGGCATCCTGCGGAAAGCAAAAGTACCATAGGGACATGTAAAAGTAGTTTTCTCCTGGTCTTCTGGTGCAATGGCAATCTGATTGTACCCTGAATATCCATCAAGAAAGCAATAGAACTCATGTCCTGCCAGTCTGTCTAACATCTGGTCAATGAATGGCAGCGGAAAATGGTCCTTTCTCGTGGCTTTGTTCAACTTCCTGTAATCCATACATACTCTCCATCCAGTCACCGTTCTTGTTGGAATCAGCTCGTTCTTTTCATTGGTGACAACAGTAATTCCTCCTTTCTTTGGTACACACTGCATAGGACTTACCCAAGTGCTATCTGAGATGGGGTAAATGATGCCAGCATCCAACCATTTGATGATTTCTTTCTTCACGACTTCCTTCATGATTGGATTGAGTCTCCGTTGATGCTCCACTGTGGGTTTGTATTCATCATTCATCAGGATCTTGTGCATGCAAAATGATGGACTAATGCCTCGAATGTCTGCTATAGTCCAGCCAATGGCTCTTTTGTGCTCTCGTAACACTCTCAGTATTTTTCCTTCCTGCTCCAATGTTAGTGAAGAAGAAATAATAACAGGTAATTCAGAGAGTTTCCAAGAAATGCATACCTGAGATGGCTCGAAGTAACTTTAGTTCCAGCTGCGATGGTTCTTCAATCGAAGGTTTGATTCGATCTTTCTTTGGCAGTTCCAAGCTTTCAACTGGTGGTGTTACTTTGAATCGGAATGGTTTGTCAAGGAAGTTGATACATTCCAAGATTTCAGCATCTAGCTCGCTGTCAGTCATATTGGTGATGCAGGCTTCAAGTGTGTCGGTGGATTTGACTCAGTATTCTGAACAATTTTATCAACAACATCAATTCTGAAGCATCTTCTTCTTCCTTTCATCGCTTGGAAATTTCATGGCTTGAAAAACATTAAAGGTCACTTCTTGGTCCTGCACTTTCATGGTTAGTTCTCCTTTTTGTACATCAATTACAGTTTTACCTGTAGCCAAAAATGGTCTCCCAAGAATGATAGGTACTTCTTGTCTTCTTCCATGTCAAGGATGATGAAGTCAGCTGGAAGGATGAGTTTGTCAACTTTAACCAGCACATTTTCCACGACTCCTCTCGGAAATGCGAGTGTACGATCAGCAAGTTGCAAAGATACTGAGGTAGGCATTGCTTCTCCATTTGCATTTCCTGTAAATAGAAAAAGGCATTAAATTAACACTGGCACCTAAATCACATAAAGCCTTACCAATGTAATTCTTTCTCCAATGGTGCAAGGAACTGTGAAACTCTGCCAGGATCTTTCAACTTTGGGGGAAGTTTTCTCTGAATGATGGCGCTGCATTCTTCTGTCAAAGCTACTGTTTCGTAATCTCCCAATCTCCGTTTTCGTGAAAGAATGTCTTTCATGAATTTGACATAACTGGACATTTGTTCCAAGGCTTCTGCAAATGGTATGTTAATGTGCAACTTTTTGAAAATCTCCAAGAACGAGCAAACTGTTTGTCCAGTTTGTTTTTCTGAAGACGTTGAGGAAAAGGGTGGTGGTGGAGTGATCTGTTCTTTTTCTTTTTCCTTTGCTTCTTTTTCTTTTGCTTCTTTTTCTTCCATCTGTGGAACTGCATCTTTTGGAACTTCCTCAGCAGCTGTTTTGACTCCAACATCTTTGTTGATCTCAGTACCACTCTTTAAGGTAATGGCTTGACATTGCTCCTTCCCTCGGTTCCTTGGATTTGGTTCTGTGTGTTGCTGGGAAGATTACCTGGCGGTCTGTAGCTCTGAGCATTGGCTAGTTGTCCGATTTGATTCTCCAGTGCTTTGATGGAAGCTGATTGGCTCTGAATCATGGCTTCATATCTTTTTAATTGAGCTAGCATCTCTGCCATCACTGGTTCATTTGTCTACTCTGGCCTTTATTCTATTGCTGAATCCAGGTGGTGGATAGTTCTTTTGCCTGTCTGAATTGTTGCTCTCCATGAAAAATTAGGATGATTTCTCCACCCTGGGTGTAGGTGTTGGAATATGGATTGTTCCCCTGTCTGTTGAAATTGTTGACATAATTCACCGTTTCTTCAAGTTGGTGTGGTTTTGGTGCTCCTCTATATGGTGAACTTGTGGATCCAGTGGTGCTTTGAGTGTTGAGAGTCTCCATAAATTTGCATATCTGGTCCAGATTGGTGTTGACTGCTGTATTAGCTCCAACTTCATATATTCCTCCTGCAATTCTTTGAATCAGACTTCTTTCTGTTGGCCACAAGGAGTTGTTGTTGGCCATTTCTTCATTAGGTCCCAGGCTTGATCTTCTCCTTTTGCCATTAAAGCTCCTCCAGCGCAGCATCGATTGTGGGTCTCATCAGTCCAGAAAGTCCATTGTAGAAAGTTTGGACTTGAAGCCATTTTGGAATCTCATGGTGAGGACATTTCCGGAGCAAATCTTTGTATCTCTCCCAAGCTTCGTACAAGGATTCTGAATCTTGCTGTACAAAGGATGTGATGTCATTCCTCAACTTTGCAGTTCTGGCTGGTGGAAAGTATTTTGCAAGGAATTTTGTAGCAAGAGTGTTCCAGGTTGTGATTGATCCTGCTGGTAGTGAATGTAGCCATGCTTTTGCTCTATCTTTCAGGGAATATGGGAAAACTCTCAACCTCATAGCTTCTTCAGCTCCTCGGTTGTAATTGAACGTGCCGCAGACTTCCAGGAAGTTGCTGATGTGGGCATTAGGATCTTCAGTTGCATTTCCCCCAAACTGAACTGTTGTGAATCATCTGAATACAAGTTTTGATGTCACCTGCATTTGCTGGTAAAGGAGGAAGTACAATACACGAAATGAGGCCATCTACCACCGGAATGGTTCTGTCTCGAATGGGAATTGGGTTGCAACCTCCAAAGGTTCAGGTTCCATGTTGACTAAAGCTTCTTGGCCTTCTCGCCTTTCCCTTCTCAACTGTCTGATAGTTCTTTCAATTTCTGGTTCAAGCGGTCGGAATTCAAAGCTTCTGGTTCATCTCATGAAGTGTCTGAGAACCTGAAATACAAGAAAACAAAATAATAAGTAAAAAGAAAAATTAGATACAAGTAACAAATCTAACCCGTAAACTAATAATAAAAGATAACTAAGTCCCCGACAACGGCGCCAAAAACTTGACCGGCGTAAACACACACGTATAACGCAAGCGTACGTATCGTTCAAGTGTATAAAAAGTATCGATCCCACGAGGACTTAAAACCTTTTTGTTATCAATTATTGGGCCAAATGATTACCAGTATCTAACAAGTTGTTTGATTGATTTGAAATGGCGACGATTCTAAATTTAAAGACAAATAAATAAAATTGCTTAAAAGTAGATTTTAAGGAAATTCAATATTAAAAACTATCCAGGGTTGTGACTTATTTCAATATTATTTAAAAGATGAAGTAGTTATCTTATAGTTGGGTAATATATCAATTTAATAACCTGGAACACTAATTTAAGTAAAAGCTCTTTCGATGGTCAATTACAAATACCTAGTATAATCGAATTGAACCATATTCTATATGTCAACCAAATTACCTAGATTCATTAAAATAAAAATAAAAATAAAAATTATAAAAATAAAAATTATAAAAATAAAAATAAAATAAAAATAAAAATAAAAATAAAAATAAAAATAAAAATAAAAATAAAAATAAAAATAAAAATAAAATAAAAATAAAATAAAAATAAAAATAAAAATAATAATAATCATAATAATAATAATACAATAATATAATAATAATAATAATATAATAATAATAATAATAATAATAATATAATAATGATGATCATTGATAATCTAGAAATGGTTGATTTTCGAAATAAATCTTGGTCACAAGGCCTAGACACAAAATAACTTTAGCCGAATAAAACTGAGTTTGAATTCTTGAAATTGAAAGATTTCATTGACAAGATCTAAGAATAATCTCTAATTTTGAATGATTTTCTAGATTAGATCAAAAGAATGCTTTCAATCTTTATAATCATTTACAAATAATTTTATGTACATGGAAATAAATTTATTACATGACACTCAGAAAGATGACCATTGAAGAAATCAATGTGAAGAAAGTGGTGGAAGAAAAAGATGTGAGCAGGACGATTGGAGATTCAATCTTCAAAAGAAGTCTTGCACAATAATTTTGAATGAAAGAAATCCATCTCATAGTTCTTCCCAGTTTAAAGGGGATGTTAAGAATTAAATGAAGGAAAGACAAATCAACATAAGATAGATTGAAAAATTCCCTTCACAAATGAATGATCGGAAAGCTTCCTACAAAGTTTACATCATTTCCAGAAAAAATTATCTCGCCAGCTTGAGGAAGAATGATAAGAATCACATAATGATTCTCAAGATAATAATGTTGAAGATCTTCTCAATCAAGTTCATTATGAGCAAATTACCATTACCACATACAAATATGACAAGTATTATTGTCCTTATGATATGTGTAAGGGTTGTTTTGTAGTTGATGACGTGTACCTCATTGGGTGGTTCCGAGATGGAGCCCACATCCCTTTTGAAGCTAATTTTTATGCTAGAAAAGAGTTGCATTGTGGTTTACAAAGAATCATTGAGCTGAGACAGGGGTGTGACCGGCGTAAACACAACGTATAACGCAAGCGTACGTATCGTTCAAGTAGTATAAAAGTATCGATCCCACGAGGACTTAAAACCTTTTTGTTATCAATTATTGGGCCAAATGATTACCAGTATCTAACAAGTTGTTTGATTGATTTGAAATGACGACGATTCTAAATTTAAGACAAATAAATAAAATTGCTTAAAAGTAGATTTTAAGGAAATTCAATATTAAAAACTATCCAGGGTTGTGACTTATTTCAATATTATTTAAAAGATGAAGTAGTTATCTTATAGTTGGGTATATATCAATTTAATAACCTGGAACACTAATTTAAGTAAAAGCCTCTTCCGATGGTCAATTACAAATACCTAGTATAATCGAATTGAACCATATATCTATGTCAACCAAATTACCTAGATTCATTAAATTCAAGTTCCAATTATGGCTACCCCCGCCCAACAGGTATATTCCTATCCTGTAAGGAAATCTATTAAAAGGGTTATCTATCCTCAAGGAAGATCGTGGGCTATTGAGTCTAAGGTCTTAAACTTAAAATCCCTATGTCTAGTTTATTTTAAGTTTACCTAATCAATTTAATTAATGGCCAGTTCATTAAAGAGCTTTAAGATTAAGACTCAATAAATAAATCTTTAATTACCCAAACTATAATCTAACCCTTATAAACCAGTTAAATTGAAATTCATCACAACCCTAGATAACTAACTTAGCTACGACACATAACTAGGGCTAAAAACTTAAAAGACTTAAAATAAAATTGCATAAAGTAAATGTAGTAAAATAACTGCTGAAAGTGAATTAAAATAAAATTGCTAAGGTAAAAAGGAATTACTTCTACTATATACTAATTAGATTTCTCCATAATATAATATAAGCTTTGCAAAACATTTTCATCCAGCCATATAGGCGGTATTTTGATTTAATTAATTTAAAACAACCAGCCATAAAGGCGGAATCATTTTAAAAATAACCAGCCATATAGGCGGAATGAAAATAAACCAGCCATAAAGGCGGAACTTAAAATAAACCAGCCATAAAGGCGGAATATGAATTTTATTACCCACCGACCAATCTGGCGGTATCCTGATTAAGTCAATTTAAAACTTGAATATATTATAATTATGGGAGAATAATCTAAGAAGTAATAGTAAAAGAATTACCTTTTACCTTAACAGAGGGAAGTTACCTCCTCATAATGAGTAGTAAAAACTGTAAAATAAAGAAAGTAAATTATTATTTTTACAGAACGTAATTAAAATTACAAAACTTTATTAAAAGAAACTTAGAGAGAGAAGAACTCCCTAATTACATAGGATTGGGAGAGGAAATGGTACAACAAAAACTGAACCCTCGCGCTCTATTTATAGGCGCGGATGGCGGTTTGCGCGTCGTGACGCTGAAGGGTTGCGCGTCGCGACGCGCGCTACAGTACGACGTGGCTCAATGACGGCTTGACACGTGGCAAGGCGGCTAAGAGATCAGATCCTTATCCGATGACGTGGCACTGTTCATGACGTCATCGCTTACGTCACGTTGAAGAAGATTGTCGGCAGCGTCTGATTTTGACACGTGGCAGAAGCGCATTTTAGCACGGCCGTTGTGATGTTGACACGTGTCCTGGCGCACATTAGCATTGATGATGATTGTCGGCACCGTTTAGATGATGACACGTGGCAGCGCACGTTAGCAAGTCTTCTGTGATGGTGACACGTGGCAAGGCGCACATTAGCAAAGTCAAACTTTTCAAATTGTTGACTCGTTGACCATGGCGCATTTTAGCAAAACCGGTGTACGCGGGGCGTCGCGGCGCGCAAAGCTCCAGCGTCGCGACGCGTAGTAGATGAAATTATTCTAGTTGACGCATTTTTGTCCGGTTTTGTCCCAAATTGCCTCCAGTGCTGTCCAAACTTTATTTATCTACAAAATAACAACAAAACACATCAAAACGTTCATAAAACTCGAGAAATAATACAAAACATTAGGTTAAATGAGTGAGAAATAGTGATATAAATATCACTCATCAGGGTGCCCTTTGTCTCCATACTTATTTATAATATATGCAGAAGTGTTCTCTAACATGTTGTGGCATGCAGAACAACAGAGGTTGATCCATGGATTGAGCTTCGGTAAAAACATCAAAATTTCTCATATTCTGTTTGCGGAGGAAAGTCTGATTTTTGGGAGAGCCTCAATTGATGAGTGTAGACAATTAAAGTTCATTTTCGACAGGTATGCAGAGGTATCAGGGTAGATTTTCAACTATGAAAAATCATCTATGTTTTTCAGCAGTAACACTCAGGGAAGACTTAAGGATTAAATTGGAAACATACTCCAGCTGAAGGTAGTGTCGAAACATGAGAAATACCTTCGATTACCATCCATGATTGGGAGGAAGAGGAAGAGTTTTTCAGTGATGTCAATATGAGAGTTCTAGGCAAAATATCTAGCTGTTAACACAAGTTCTTCTCCAGTGGTGGTAATGAGGTCCTGATCAAGGCTATAGCACAAGCAGTACCAGCCTTTGCAATGAGTGTCTTCAGAATACATGTAGGGATTTGTGAAGACATACAGAGAGCTAGTGCTAGGTTTTAGTGGGGATCCAAGGAAGAGAAAAAAGGCATTCATTGGGTAAGATGAGAGAAACTATGTCAACCGAAGAGTGGGGATGGCTCGGCTTTAGAGAACCATCGGCTTTCAACCAGGCACTTGTTGCAAAACAGGGATGGAGAGTAATTCAGTTCCCAGAATCTCTAGTTGCTCGAGTTTTAAAAGCAAGATACTACAAGCATTCAGATTTTATGCAAGCAAAAATTGGCTCAAACCCCTCTTTTGTTTGGAGAAGCATTGTGTGGGGAAGACAAGTACTGGAAACAGAGGGTCGATGGAAAATTGGTAATGGCAGTAGAGTGGGAATAAATAAGGACAACTGGATCCCTAGACCGTTAACTTTTAAACTAATAATGAAACCAGCTCTACACCAAGAGGCTACAGTTGCAGAGCTTATAGAGGCTGGGAATACCTGGAATGAAAAGCTTATAAAGGACAAGTTCAGTGACGAAGATGCAGAAGTAATAATGGCGATTCCCCTTCCTAAGTAGCCGAGACTTGATCATCTTATTTGGTATTATGACAAGAATGGCCAATAGATGGTCAAAAGTAGATATCAGATAGAACTCAAGATAAAAAAATCTGACAGCTTGGCTGAACCAGCAGAAGTAAACAATCACTGGAACATCATTTGGTCTCTCAACACCCCAAGTATGATTAAGATATTTATGTGGAGAGCGGCCAACAATCTTTTACCTTAAGCGGAAAATCTTTGTCAGGGGAGAGTATTGCATGACCCGGTGTGTATGCTATGTAGAAATGGAGTTGAGACCATAACACATGTGTTGGTTACATGTAAGTCAGCAAGAAAAATCTGGAAAGCTACCCCATATGCTCAGAACATTCAGGGAGTTATTTGTGATGACATGCTTACTGTTTTAGATCAATTGTCCCAGAATCATTGTAAATCTGTTTTGGAAGTGTTAGTAGTAATATTTTGGGGGATTTGGTAGGGCACAAACAAGAAGATTTTTGAATGAAAGGTGGAAGAAACTTTGGGGGGTAGTAGCAAGAGCTGAAGCTATGCTTAATTCTTTTATAAGAATAAAAGAGTTGGATCTAAATCGTAATCTGCGAGAAGAATCAGTGATGAAAATACCATGGAAACCTCCTCCAAATGGGTGTTACAAGATAAATATAGATGCGGCTACCAAGATAGAGAGTAAGTTATCTGGGTTGGGTGCTGTCATTAGAGACTGGAATGACAACCTCATAGTAGCAGCGGTCAAGACTTCAAGGTTCGTTGGGGATGTGATATATGCTGAAGCTGAAGCAGCAAGTTGGGGACTACAGTTAGCAAAATTAGTAGGAGTGAGTTCAATTGTCTTAGAATCAGATGCGAAGGGAGTTGTGGAATTGATAAATAGCAGGTGCAGTAGCATTACAGAAGTGGAATGGATAATCTTAAAAATTAAAGAAGCCATAAATATTTTCCAAGACTGCAAATGCAATTTCATTTCTAGAAATTGTAATAGCATTTCTCATGTTTTAGCAAATATAGCTTTAGATAAGATTGAAACTATTGTATGGCTGGATACTTTTCCAGCAGAAATTATGTACCTCCTTCATAATAGTGGTTAAATGAGAAGTATTACTTTCATTTCAAAAAAAAAAAAAGATTCATTGAGCTCCCTTGCAAAAGAATAGAATACAAAATAATCTAATATTTAATAGGTTCCACTCTGAAGCTTATAGTGTGGGAGCCGGGGAATTTTCCGGAACAAATGAACTACTATGTATTTTTCTTCTCTCTTGTTCTCTGCCCCTCTAGTACTTGAGGTTTCATGTATTTATAGCTATAGCTTATAGTAATTGAAGTCCGAATTTCATTGGACTTGATTTTTTTTTTATTTTGTTACTTATCCTATTAGGATTAGACTTGCATGAGAGTTGAAGAGTCGCAATTCAAGTGAATATCTCCCAAACATGCATATATAATATGATTGTATGTATGACCATCGATTTATTTTGAAGGCCATACATGATCTTACCACTTGAAAGGAACCACAGTTAAGCTTAGCTAGTTTCTATAGGAGGTTTGTGAAAAACTTTAGCACAATTACAACATCACTCACTGAAGTTATAAAGAAAAATATGGATTTTCATTGGGAGGAGGAACAAGAGAGTATATTTACCCTTTTTAAGGACCGTTTATGTACTATACCTATTTTAATCTAACCTAATTTTTAACCAAACTTTTGAGATTAAGTGTAATACTTCAGGTATTGATTTTGGAGCAGTTCTTATGCAAGATCAACGTCCTATAACTTTCTTCAGTGAAAAGCTAAATGTCGCAGCATTGCAGTACCCGACCTACGACAATGAGTTTATGCCTTAGTTAGAGCTCTGGAGACTTGGCATCATAATCTATGGCCAAAGGAGTTCATGATTCACTTTGACCATGAATTTTTGAGGTATATCAAAGGAAAAATAAAGCTTAACAAAAGGAATGCCAAATGGATGGAATTCGTAGAGACCTTCCCATATGTCATTCGATATAAGCAAGGTAAGGAGAATGTGATTGTTGATGCATTGTCACCCAGGTATGCTCTAAATGTCCTTGAGTTCTAAATTTCTTGGTATTGAATTTATAAAGTACTTATATGTGAATGATAATGAATTTGTTAAGGTTTACAATGCATGTGAAAAGGGTTCATATGGTAAATTTTTATATATATGATGACTTTCTATTTAAAGAGAATAAATTGTGCGTGCCTAGTTGTTTCATACATGAGTTATTGGTACATGAAGCACATAGTGGGGGTCTTAAGGATCATTTTGGTATTAAGAAAGCATTGGACATCTTACATGAACACTTTTATTGGCCTAAAATGAAGAAGCATGTCATGTGCATTTGTGATGGGTGCATTACTTGTAGGAAAGTGAAATCTAAAGTCCAACCACATGGGCTTTATACACTGTTACATGTTCCCCAGACACCTTAAGTAGATGTCTCCATGGACTTTATGTTAGGTTTGCCTAGATTTAGGAAGGAACATAACTCTATTTTTGTTGTGGCTCATCATTTTAGTAAGATGACACACTTTATTACATATCACAAATCAGATGATGCCACACACATTATTGACCTCTTCTTTCGAGAGGTTGTGCACTTACATGGCGTGCACAAAGTACTTACGGTTACTTACGGTTATCGCAGTATAGTTGGGGTGTCGATTCCTCAGAGAGATGGTTACAAAGAACTGATTTACTTAAAAAAAAAAACGTTAGCAGTAACTAAAGTAAAGATAATGATTGAGTTTAGTAATTAAAAATAAATATTATGAAAAATATTTAAAAACTATCAAAAGAGAGAGGCAGCAAAGCATCAGGAATCCCTCTTATATCAAATTCCTATGTTCAGTTATTGATTCTTGTTATTACTCAATTGAAGGTTTCATATCCCAAACCAACCATCAGAAAATATTCAATTCTGAACATGTCAAATTCTAAGGTAATTGATGAATTATTTTCTCTATGTTAACAACACACAAAGTTATCGTTACGAGCTATCTAATGTCAACAATATACCCTCAGGCAGTACTGCAGTAGAAGACCAACACATAAAACAACTTTACCAGTCACAACTGGGTTTGCAAATCACACATAGAAGAAGCATGACTGGATTTATATGGGAGTTGACAAAACACAGTTTCTGGATTCAGAAATCGTAAAATAATAAAGAATAACAACTATCAATTGTATTAAATGTTAAAAAGGTACTTTAGGAATCAACAACATAAATATAAGAAATCAAATACAAGAGTTCATCCTTAGCTTTGCCTAGGAGATTAGTTCTCCATGGAAGAAGAAAGATGTAGCCTTGATAGATCGGAGAGACGTCATGGTTTCCTTGAAGTTCTTCCTTCTCCTCTCTTGGTTTTGTATTTGTGGGTATTTGTTATGTGTTCTCCCTCTGTTTCTCTCTTATTTTTTCTCCATTTTCTCTTCTTTTTTTTCTCCTCCATTAGGGTTTGGACGAAGTTGGGTTTATATAGAGAGGTTCCCGAGTCATTGTTCGCATAAAAGACGTCAAAATCAGGGTTTTAGGGTTTTTTGGGGCGTCGCGGCGCCAGAACTTGGGTGCTGCAGCGCCTAACTCTCTGGAGTTATGTATGGGCAATGCTGAGGAGGCGCCGCGATGCCAGAAAGTGGGCGTCGTGTCGGCAGTGCCAATTTCTGGTGCTGTACGTTCTGAGTCTCTGCTCTTCCCGCGTGCTTCTAATGCGTCCGTAAGGTCCCAAAACATGCATAATTGCTCAAATCTTCATGTTCCATTGCTCCTAATAACAAAGCATGAAATAAACTCAAATTAAGATTAAATACATGATAATTAAGCTGAGTTAGCGATGTTCAAAGTACACTTTCATGCATTTATCACAACCCTAACCAGCTTATTGCTATACCTCACGATCTCACCTTAGGGTAGATGTCTCTTAGGTAGATTTCCTTACAGGATAGACATATACCTGTCGATCGGGGGTAGCCACAATTGGAACTTAATCTTAATGAATTCGGATAACCTGGTTAACATAAGAATATAGTTAATTTGGTTATTTTGGGTGTTTGCATCTGACCATCGGAAAAGGCTTTTGGATATCTTCGTGTTCCAGGTTAGCAAACTAATTTATTACACTTATATAAGAGAATTAATTCATCATTAGAATAATATTTTGTGGAATCACAACCCTAGATGTTTATTTTCTTTATTATTAATTTCCTTTTTTATTTTATATTTTTATTTATTTATTTATTTAGCAAATCCACATTCAACCAACCAATCAGCAATCATTCCCTTCTCATCCTAATTAGATACCTATAAATAAATAGTATCAATAATTAATAACAACAGTAGAAATTAGTCCTCGTGGGATCGATATTTTTATATTACTTGAGCGATATGTGCGCTTGCGTTTCGTGTGTGATTTCACCGATCAAGTTTTTGGTGCCGTTGTCGGGGACTTAATTTTGAAGCTATCTATTTTACTTGTATCTAATTTTCTTTACTTTTATTCGTAATTTTTATTTTTCTTTTATTTTTCAGGTGGTTGAAATGGAAAATTATTGGGCGATTGAAGCATTACGAACTTTAAGATGTGAAGATACACCCTATATCAGAGAGCAGTAGTCCGGTTTTCTGTGGCCTATTGTCCAGCCCAACAACTATCCATGGATTTCAGAGAGAAATAACACAAAATTTTCTCAACCATTTCAGAGATGTGTGATATGTGATGGTAACCACCCTAGCGAGCATTGAATGTACAACTACAATTCAGGGTGGCAGAACTATCAAAATCCTTCATGGTTTGATGAACCAACATATTTCACAGAACCACATTTTCCATCTTATCCACCATAAACCTACGATCTTCATCAAGAACCAGAACGATATTCATCAGAGGAAAAACAGATGATAAGAGAGATGGTGGACATGCTCAAGAAAAGTAGCGAAAAGTGGGATGACATGCTTCAGAGAATAATAGATCAATCGGGACAATTAATAGAAAATCAGAACAACATACCTCATGAAATATTTTCATATTACACTGATGAAGCCTTCAAATACCAAGCATTTCACGATGACACTTTAACAGGGGAATAGGCTGAGCAGTATCAAGAATCTGAGGTATCAGTTCTGGAGCCCGAACCATCAGAGTTTCAATTTGATCTAGATAATTCTTTGGTCGCTGATTACATCTCTGAGGAGGAACAAGTAACAGAGCTGTCTGTACCAACCACACCAACAAGTGAGGATGAAAATTTGCATCCTCAAAATGAAGATATTGGAGCATATATTGCACAAATGTTTGAAGAAGAGCTACCCAAGCCGTTCATACCAACCACAGAGGATAAAAACCTACAATCAGACATATCTTTACATCCTCAGGTTGACACATATGGAACATGTATTTCACATATGACAGATGAAGCGCTGAAAAATGAAATTCTTAAGTACATTTGTGAAGAAAATGAGGGGAAAAATGAAGAACAAATGGACGAGCAAATGTTTAACCATATTGTAGGTCTCATGGTTTTAGGAGAAACATCACTGTTTTGAGGAGTACAAATCAAGGACGCCGCCCAAAAGCTTGACATAATGGAACTCCTATTCAAAGTCAAGTACCAGATGACACCTTCAGATTTTCTTTCTTTCTTTTCAGGAACCACTGGAGCGACAAAGTTTAAAAAGGTGGCACAAACACTGAATGAGACAAAATTCTTTTTGCCACCTCATCGTTGGAAGAGACCCTTCAAAAGTAATGCACATGGCATTGTCCTTAATCGGACGTCCAAAACCACGCTGAAACCTCCTTGACAGATGGACTTCAGACACGTCCGGATGAAGACGAAAAATTTAGCGCTAGTAGGGAGGCTACCCATGCAAAATTTTTTATTTTTATTTAAATTTTTTATTTTATATATATATATATGTGTTGTAGAGTTTTTAATTTTGTGTATTATTGATGTAGGGAAAAACACAAACGGAGCATTTAAGGCAGAGCAAGACAAGAGGAATGGTGTTTGGCAATCACAAAGATAAGATTTAATTCTATAGTGATGGCTGAGTAAGGAATGAATTCTTGAGACGCATCCTAATGGATATATATACCAAGCGAGTAGCGTATTGCGTACACAATTCTGTTGCCTTAAATAATTGCTTTGATTTGATTTTCTGTTGTGATTTCCTTTATTTTCGCCGACATGATCTATATTTTCTTACTTCCACGATTTATTTTTAACGTTCATCCAATAATTGTCATTTGGCAGGTACTAGTGCTATTATTACTCACTCTTTTTAAGGATCTATAAATTCAGCTCGTCATTCCTCTCTTCGACACATCCAGATAAAAATTCTGATAAGAGAGAAATGGAAACTACTTCCAAGTGACGAGTTACTCATATCTGTGTGTTTTGTGGATCTAACTATGGGTCCAAACCAGAATTTATGGAGGCTGCAAAAATATTGGGGAGGGTTATTGCAGAACGAAATATGCACTTAGTATATGGCGGTGGCAATCTTGGATTGATGGGATGTGTTTCAAAAGTCATGCAATAAGGTGGCAGCCATGTTTTAAGGATCATTCTAAAACCATTAGTAGATACAAACCTCATCGGAGACTCAAATGGGGAGGAATGCATTGTCTCAGGCATGTTCTGAACAACTTATTGAAATGATCAATCATGTAGACGCTTTCATTGATTTACTAGGTGGGCTAGGCAATTTGGAAGAAATATTCACAGTTGCATCATGGGAAGACTTCAACATCCACCAGAAACCCATTGGACTATTTAATGTGGATGGATTTTTTGATTTTCTTTTTTTATTTCTTGCAGATGCTAACAAACTTGGGCTTATCTCAAAATCGGTAAAATATATATTCCTAACTGTGAGAAGAGCCGATGAATTAATTGACCAACTCTTAGCATATGAACCAAAAATTGACCCCATTGTTTCCAAGTTGAGCTGGTCTAATGGCGATCGTGGCAAGAAGCGTAAATTGGATTTAGATCTTAATCGGTAATTTTTAGTTATAGTTGCAATTGTCAAATCCGCGCTAATCATGTGATATCTTCTAAGACTTTCTTCTTCTTTTTCAGACATTGGGGATAATGTCTCAATTAGGTTTGGGGGAGGGAATATTTGACTTGCTTGTTTTTATTTGTTTTGTTAATTTTACTCTGTTGTTATTTTTGAATTTTTTTTTGTTTTTTATTTGAAATGTTTGACTAACCTGGTGGAATTGTGTTTAAGATAGCTGTGTAAGGAATTTCCACTCCTGAGACGTATCTCAACCTATTTTGTAACAAGTTAACTTTGTTTATTTCCTTTTGAATTATTTAAATTTGTGAATTCTCCATAATACTGACTAAATTGGATCTTCATATGCTCCGTTGACAGGTATTATTAACATGCCTGGTAACATACAACATGATTTGTAATTGAAAAGTTTGTAATATTCAGTACTCTAGTTTATTAGAGGAAGCATCTAAAAGCGATGGAATAAAAAAAACAAAAAAGAAAAGAAAAGAAAAAAAATTATGTATATAAATAATTAACCATACTTTTACTCAGTAACCGAATATCTTACCTCAGTAAGCAGTGATTGTTCGCGTCAAACGGAAAAGCTTGAGTTAATAATAATAAATTTTCTACTTAGTAACCGGGCGTCTTGCCTCAGTAAGCAGAGATTATTCGCGTCAAACAGTAGAACCTTTAAACATTTGAGATCTGAGTAATTAAGTCCGTAGGGTGTCTAAACACCTAGTGCCCTAAAGCCAACTGGCTTGGGAGTCACTGGCCCAAAGCTCGCTACATGGATTGAAGATGTTATAAAAAATCAGAAAAAGTTACATTGTCAAAAAGGTGTGAATTCTGATATAAGTTTACGACAAAAATATTACTCTCTTTTCAACTACACTTATGAATATTGTGAGCACAATGATTTGATTAATACCTTGTTGGTTGTGTATATGGAGAATGGTAAAAATAATCGGAGAATTTACTTATTTAGTAATTCAGAAAGAAAGAAAACAAATATTAACTTGGATAAGAATTTCACTTGTTTTGTCACTAACTTGCTTTGTGTGTTTGATTGTACATTTGATTGACGTTTGTGGGTATCGTCACTGCCCTCACGAGACTACAACTCGTCTACTAGGGACACCTAGGGGTTTAAAGGCTTGTTGCATACCCTAAATGCAACCGTGATCCCTACGAAAATAGCTTAGTTTAATTTTATTTTTAAAGTTGTTTATTGCATTTTATTTTGTTGTTTTGCTCGAGGACTAGCAAAATGATAGGTTTTGGGATGTGATGAGCAGAAAATATAGAATTATTTACCACTTCTTTAACCTAATATTTTGTATGGTTTCTCGGGTTTAATGAATGTTTTGATGTATTTTATGTTATTTTGAAGATAAATAAAGTTTTGGAACTCAATGGAATCAACTTGCGGCTAAAACGATGAAAATCGGAATAAAAGGCAAAATTGGAATTTCGCGCACAACTTTTGCATCATGACACGCTGACGTAATTATGCTGTCGACACGCATCATCATGATGTCAGCCTTAATTACTATTATGCCGACACTCGTCAGTGCCACGTCAGCACCTGCATCATTATGACATCATCATGATGTCAGCATAATAATTCACTCTTCCGACATGCGTTATTGCTTACATCAGCATGACATCAGCATCGCGATGTGCAAGCCTTCACGCGTCGCAATGCCGGGCCAATAATTTCTATCGACAAATACGTGTCAACATCTCAGTAAAATACGTACAAGTGTCAACAATCAACGGCGCATCACGACGCGCAAAGCATTATGCGTCGCGATGCGTAGACCAAAATTTTGCATATAAATTGGAGCTGATTTCATTTAGAATTTTCATACTTTCCTGAGGTTCCTAATAGGGGATTAAGGACTGTATCTTGTTTGTTTAGTTTTATTTAGTATTTTAATTATGTATTTTTATTTTTAATAGTAATAGTAGTTTATTTACTTTATATTTCTTTTATGTTTTGTAGTTAATTTTCCGCTGGGGGAAGGGTGAAACCTTTATTATTATAATTTAGATTAATCTCCCTAAATTATAATATATAAATTATCTTTAAACCTGACTTAATTGGATACCGCCTTTATGATTGGTTGGACTTAATTAAATTGATTTTAACCTAACTAAATTGGATACCGCCTTTATGGTCGGTTGGAATTAATTATAACTTGACATAATTAGGAAACCATCTATATGGTTGGTTGGTAATATCATGCAAATTTATATATTATAATAAGGGAGATTTCTAAATTAGAAATAGTAAATGTGAATCCATTAACCCCATCATTTTATTTTATTATAGGGAAGTGATGAAACACAATATTCACATGCTTAATAATTGATTTAATTATATTATGTTTAATGCTTTAATTTGTTTATTGAATCTTAAGTTTAATGCTTCTTGTTGCCTGATCACCAATAACATTGATGTGGTAAACTTAAAATGAACTTGGAAAAGAGATTTTAAGTTTCAGCCTCAGATTCAATAGCTCACGCTCTCTCCTTATGGTAGATGTCCCTTAGGTAGATTTCCTTACATGATAGACATATACATGTCGGGTGGGGGTAGCCACAATTGGAACTTAATCTTAATGAATTAGGATAACTTGGTTACCATAGCAATATTGTTAATTGGGTTATTTTGGGTGTTTGCATCTGACCATCGGAAGAGGCTTTTGTATATCTTCGAGTTTCATGTTAGCAAACTAATTTATTACACTTATATAAGAGAATCAATTCATTGTTAGAATAATATTGTGTGGAATCACAACCCTAGATGTTTATTTTCTTTATTATTAATTTCCTTTGTTTTATTTTATATTTTTTTATTTATTTATTTAGCAAATCCACAATTAACTAACAAATCATCAATCATTCCATTCTCATCCTAATTAGATACCTGTAAATAAATAGTATCAATAATTAATAACAACAGTAGAAATTAAGTCCTCGTGAGATCGATATTTTTATACTACTTGAGCGATACGTGCCCTTGTGTTACGTGTGTGATTTCACCGATAACCCGATAACGGCGCCGAATTTGATTACGCCCAAAAAGTACTTGTGGTTATCGCAGTATAGTCGAGGTGTCAATTCCTCAGAGAGATGGTTACAAAGAACTTATTTACTTAAACAAAAACATTAGCAGTAACTAAAGTAAAGATAATGATTGAGTTTGGTAATATAAAATAAACATTATGAAAAATACGTAAAAACTATCAATATAGAGAGGCAACAAAGCATCGAGAATCCCTCTTGTATCAAATTCCTATGTTCAGTTATTGATTCCTGTTATTACTCAATTGAAGGTTTTACATCCCAAACCAACAATTGGAAAATATTCAATTCTAAACATGTTAAATTCTAAGGTAATTGATGAATTATTTTCTCTATGTTAACAACACACAAAGTTATCGTTACGAGCTATCTAACGTCGACAATATACCCTCAGGCAGTACTGCAGCGGAAGACCAACACATAAAATAACTTTACCAGTCACAACTGGGTTCGCAAATCACACATAGAAGAAGCATGACTGGATATATATGGGAGTTGACAAAACACAGTTTCTGGATTTAGAAATGGTAAAATAATAAAGAATAACAACCATCAATTGTATTAAACGTTAAAAAGGTACTTTAGGAATCAACAACATAAATATAAGAAATCAAATACAAGAGTTCATCCTTAGCTTTGCCTGGGAGATTAGTTTTCCATGGAAGAAAAAGATGTAGTCTTTATAGGTCGGAGAGACGTCATGGTTTCCTTGAAGTTCTTCGTTCTCTTCTCTTGCTTTTGTGTTTGTGGCTCTTTTATGTGTGTTATCCCTCTGTTTCTCTCTTCTTTTTCCATATTTTATCCTCTCTTTTTTCCACCCTTAGGGTTTGGACGAAGTTGGGTTTATATA
The DNA here is from genome assembly GCA_019454045.1 of Zanthoxylum bungeanum. Classification (NCBI taxonomy): domain Eukaryota; kingdom Viridiplantae; phylum Streptophyta; class Magnoliopsida; order Sapindales; family Rutaceae; genus Zanthoxylum; species Zanthoxylum bungeanum. The sequence goes on along the minus strand of SKCR01034119.1, from coordinate 12,639 downwards.
GAGAGGTCCCGTAGTCATTGTGCTCATAAAAGACATCAAAATCAGCGTTTTAGGGTGTTTCGGGGTGTCACGGCACCAGAACTTGGGTGCCGCAGCGCCCAACTCTCTGGAGTTCTGTATGGGCAACGCTGAGGAGGCGCCACGGTGCCAATGCCAATTTTTGGTGTTGTGCATTCTGCATTCGCGCGTGATTCTGGTGCTGTGCGTTTTGTATTCCCGCGTGATTCTAATGCGTCTATAAGGTCCCGAAACATGCATAATTTCTCAAATGTTCATGTTCCATTGCTCATAATAACAAAGCACGAAATAAACTCTAATTAAGATTAAATACATGATAATTAAGTCGAGTTAGCGATGTTCAAAGTACACTTTCATGCACTTATCACATGCCTAGGAACATAGTATCAGACCAGGGTACAAAGATCTTAGGTCATTTTTTGGAAAATTTTGTGGGGTAAGATGGGAACTATACTTTTATTTTCCACCACATGTCACCCATAAGCTGATGGCCAAAGCGAGGTAGTCAATATGACTTTGTCTCTACTCCTACGCACTATTATTTCTAAGAATTTGAAGTCATGAGAAAAATATTTGCATTTCATTGAATTTGCATATAATCGTAGTATTTATTCCATTACTTCTTATTCTCAATTTGAAATTGTGTATGGTTTTAATCCACTAAAACCTCTGGATTTATTTCCTTTGCTTGTTGATGAGAGGGTTAGTCTGGTTGGTAAACGCAAGGCCGATTTGGTCAAGTCTATTTATTAGAAGGCACGAAAGCACATTGAGAAAAAGAATGAGCAATATACTTTTCACGCCAATAAGGGCAGACGCCATGTATCGTTCAAACCAGGCGATTGGGTTTGGGTTCACATGCGCAATGAGAGATTTCCAAAGCAACTCTAATCCAAGCTTCAACCGAGAGACGATGGCCCATTTCAGATACTTGAGATGATCAATGACAATGCCTACAAAGTGGATCTTCTAGGTGAGTATAATATTTTTACTTCTTTTAATGTTTCTGATCTATCTTTATTTGATGCAGATTTGAGGTCGAATCATTTTGAGGAGAGGGGGAAAAATGAGACCTAGGATGTAGCCCAAGATACACAAGGACGTACCACTACCGTGCACTTTTCAAATGTCCAATCACTAGGTCTTGAGCTCAGAGGATCCATGAAGCATTATATGGATTAGTTCAAGGGGTTATATCTGACTACTTACAACTCCAAGTGCGAGCTTATACTACGTTGCATGTCGGCTTGAAGATGGACGATCCTATGATAATGAACCTTATTCAGGCCATGGAGCATCTTGATACTTAGGCCTACTTTAGCGCAATTATTTATTTATTTGTTTATTTTATTTAGGTTTATTTAGGCTTGCCATTTATTCTAGTTTGACTCTTTTATTTGTATTAGCGTATTATTTAGGGTCTATTATTATATTTGGGAATTAGGTTAAGCATGCATGGGTAAACATGTGAGGTTAGCCTAGGTTAGTTTCAGGATACAACTTGTTGGCGTGTAGGTAGTTTTGTCTTTTATTACTTTTGGTTAAAGCCTCTATATAAAATGCTAACTTTGATTCTATTTTAAAAACAACCGATCTTTTGATAAATAAAAAAACACATATTTGCATGAGCTTGTGGGTAGTCCTTAACTTATTTTCATTGAATTTGTCTTATCAAAGGTTTTTTAACCCTTTACGGTAACCCCATTCACCCTCTAGGTTTTTATTGTCTATTTTTTAGAGGTTTAGAGTTTCAACTTGAAATGTCTTTCTTTTTTTGGGAACGATTTCAATCTCGTGTGGGTTTGCTTGGCTTATTCCGGGCATGTTCTCATCACATAATATAACTTACCAGCCTCGAACCTGCAATCAAGTATATGGCGTTAGAAGACTTTGTGGCTGACTTCTTCGTCAACCTACAAGCTCAAGATGATATAGAGATCCAGTATGTTCAACCGACAGTAACTTGGAAACTCATGGTGGATGGTTCAAGCAACAAGCGAGGATACAGATTAAGACTCGTACTCACCACATCTGAAGGAGACACGATGCAGCAAGCAATCAAGTGTGGCTTCAACATTACCAACAACGAAGCTGAGTAAGAAGAATAATTATCAGTCTAACCTTGGTCAATGACCTTTAAGTCATGAATTTTGAGGTCCAATCAGATTCCCAACTTATCATCAGCCAACTCTAAGGGTCTTATCAAGCAAGAGAGTCACAAATGGCCTCATACTTACAAAAGGTGAAGGAGCTCCTGGCGACATCCAAGGAGTTCACAATCACATAGTTTTCTAGAGTCGAGAACTCTCATGCGGATGCCCTAGCCACTATTGGTTTGACTATACAAGGGGACAAACCCTAATTTATCCTCGTGGTTTATTTATAGTGGCCAGCCATATGGAAAAAAGAATCTAAAGATGTTGCCTCAGTAAACTCACATGACCCTTAGATGATTCCATTGATCAAGTACTTTAAAGATGGTTAACTCCTAAACGACAAGATCGAAGCTCGGAAGATCCAACGTCATGCTGCAAGATTTACTTTGTATGACGACCAAGTTTTGAAGAGATCTTATTATGGGCCCTACCTCAAATGTGTTACTCCCGAGGAAGCCCAACACGTGCTAGCGGAGTTATACGAAGGAGAATATGGAAGCCACTTTGGAGGAAGAAGCTTGGAGCGTTGAGCCTACACGACAAGATATTATTGGCCAACCATGCGAGCTGACTCAGCAGGCTTCACTTGTCAATGCGAAAAATTCCAAAGGTTCACCTCATTTTCCCACTTACCACAACAATTTCCTCTCCCCGTAGTCATTCATGAAGTATGATATGGACATTATTATTGGAGTTGGTGCTTGGAGCGCCAATCTGAATGATGTATTGTATATTTTATTATTTATTAATAAAATAACTACATTTTCATTTCATACCATATTAATGGTATTGTCATTATGTGTATTAGATTGATGTATAGATGTGCTAAGAATGACATCGACCTTAGAATAGTCTTGTAGTAATACTGGACACTAGGTGGTCCGATATTGGGATAAGTATTACTCTTGTAAATTATTCTTAAAGTGTGTATATATATATATATATATATATATATATATATATATATATATATATATATCTAGTCGTTGGTTTTGGAATACGGTCAAATTCCTATAACCTAGAAGACTAGCACATGTCGTATATTAGAATTGAAGTTCCAATGATTTAACCCAATATACCATGAGTTTTGGAAACTCGTATAGACGTGTGGGTATTGGTTGGATCGAATACTGAATGACTCACAAGTGATTCCTAATAGTTGGAAGTACACACCACCACCGTCAATAGGAATATCATCGAGTCGAGTAGCATATGCAATCCTTTGACTATAGGATAACATTGATTTTGTGTGAGATCCTCCACACTTTGATGCCATGTATGTCATAAACCGTTCATGGTCTGGCCTCTAGATGTTCATTGGGTGTGGACCGATATACTCAGTAATCAAGTGCGAAGTAAGATAGGATCTTTCGACCCCTTATGTGAACCATAAGGGTTTTAGGTATCCATGGGAGTAAAGTTACGATTCTTAAAGCTTTGGCCAAAGTCGATCACCTAGGATGGATCACATCAGTTATGAAGAATTGTGGACATATCAATATGAGATGTGTGCCTCAAAAACTTGACGGTGTATTCTATGTTTCCTAAGCATAACTCGGATAGCCTACGATATAGGGATTTTTAAACATATTTGATGAACTCGACTTGTATAGTTCAGAAAGGTCATTTGTGTTCTTCGCGAATTCGGAGGTGGCCGAGTTGCGTACATATTAGCTAGGCTTATATGACGAACGTGTATGAACTCAGAGAGTCCCAATATGAAGTGTACTCATTAAGCATTGGGAAGCCTATTAATTTTGATAAAATATAATATTCAATATTATAATTATCAACTAAGATAATCAAGTGTTATTGGATAACATTGATTATTTACTTTGACCTAATTGGATTAATTCAATAATTACACAAGTGCTTAATTATAAAATCATAATTATCTATACCATTTGAGGATATTATGTTAATTGTAAGTATTTAATTATAGGTGGTTTTGGCTTGATTTAATTGGATTAAATCAAAGGAACAAACATGGAACTAATCCATTTCCTAATCCTTGTCTTGATTTAATTGGATTAAATTAAAGTGGTAGACAATGGAGATTAGTCACACCTAATTATACATATTTGGATAAATTAGATTAAGCTCACCTAAAAGTTGATTAGAACTTTGATGAGTGGAAAATATATCAATATTTACCGCCCCTTTTACTTGATATTTTGTATAGTTTCTCGAGTTTTATGAACATTTTGATGTGTTTTAGTTTATTTTGAAGATAAAATAAAATCAAGACTCAATGGAATCAATCAGGACAAAATGTGTAACAAATAACGGCAAAAACTGGACTTTACATTTGGATTTTGGAGGTTGGAAACTTGAAATGGCGTTTGAACGAAGTACAATTTCAGAAATTTCAACTTTGCGTAATTTCGTATTTTGGCCATAACATTCTACTCCGTTATCAGATTGAGGTGATTCAGGTTCCAGAATAAAGAAGCCTCAAAGATCTACAACTTCTAAGTTCATAATAATTTCGAATTCTGAATTTTTCAAGACCTAAATTGATAAAATATCCAGACGTGTGTTATGTGTAATTATTAAAGTCATTTTCAAAACAAAAATAAATAAATGAAAAATGAAAATTGTCAAACTTCTGCATGTTTGGTGGAGGATTTGGTGCCATGTTTGGTGACATGTTTGATGCCATGTTTGATGTCATGTTTGGTGCCATTTTTGGTGGAGAAATTGGTGGAGAGATTGGTGGAAGCCTTTAGATTTTCCTATAAATATCAAGCTAAACTTTGTAATTTTTTAGTGCTTTCTTTGGAGGAATTTCTCCATGAACACCTAAAGGAAAGTGTCTTGTATATTTATATAAGTTTTATTGTATTTTCTTTTTATTTAATTAATAAAATTTTGTTTGTTTTCATTTACAACATGAGTAGGTAATCTCATTCTGCTTGGGTGACAAGGTAATACTTTTAATATAATAAATTAGAATAATCTCCCTTATTTTAATTAAAATTTGGATTAGTTAGTTACCGTCTATATGGCCGGTTTAGGTACAACCTTATTTACCGCCTATATGGTCAGTTTTATATTCCAGACGTAGTTTCCGACTATATGGTCGATTTAGGTAATAACCTTATTACCGCATATATGGTCGGTTGGACTTAATTGAGACAAATGAAATTTCCACCTTTATGGTCTGGTTAAATATAATTAATTAATCGGTAAACATTGACAATAAGGGAGATTTCTAATTTTGAAATATTAAAAGTGGATCCTTTAATCCCATCATTTTCTTTTATTATTGTAATTTTACTTTTATTTATCTTCAAGTTATTTTTATGATGTTTTATTTATTTAAGTGTTTAGTAATCCTAGGTATGTGTTGTAACTAAATAAAAAACATGGGGTTGTGATGAATTCCAATATCACCGGTTTATAAGGGGTTATTTTATGTCTTGGGTAATATAAATGTTTATTTATTAAGTCTTAAGCTTAATACTTCTTGTTAACTGGCCATAAATAAGATTGATCTGGTAAAATTAAAATAAATTTGACGAAGGAATTTTTGGTTTAAGCCTTAGACTTAATAGCCCACGATCTCCCTTAAGGAATAGATACCCCTTAAAATATTTCCTTCCAGGATAGACATATACCTGTCGGGTGGGGGTAGGTAACTTGGTTGACATAGACATATGATTAATTGGGTTATTTGGGTATTTGCACCTGACCATCGACAGAGGCTTTTGCATAATTTCGTGTTCCAGGTTAATAAACCGATATATTTCACAAACATGAGATAACCACTTCATCTTTAAAAAGATATTGGAATAATTCACAACCCTAAATAGTTTTATAAAATTGATTTTACCTTTAATTCACATTCGCAGTGTTTTATTTAATTGTCTTTAGTTTAAATCACCATCTAATCAACAATGAAATCTATTAGATACTCGTAAACATTCAACGTCATAAATTAATAGCCTAGGAATTAAGTCCTCGTGGGATCGATACATTTTATACTACTTGAGCGATACGTGCGCTTGCGTAACGTGAGTGATTTCACCGATCAAGTTTTTAGCACCGTTGCCGGGGACTTATTTATCTTTTAGTATTAATTTTGGGGTTAGATACCTTTACTTGTGTCAAAATTATTTTTACTTATTATTTTCTTGTGTTTCAGGTTCTCAGACACTATATGAGAAAAACCAGAAGCTTTGAAATATGTCAGCTTGACCCTGAAATTGAAAGAACAATCAGACAGTTGAGAAGGGAAATGTGAGAAGATGTGCTGGTTAAAGTCGACAAACTCATTCTCCCAGCAGACTTTATTATCCTTGACATGGAGGAAGACGAAGATGTGCCCATCATCCTCGGGAGACCATTCTTGGCTACAGGTCGAACCATTATTGATGTACAAAAAGGTGAACTAACCATGAGGGTACATGACCAAGAAGTAAAATTCAATATTTTCAAAGCCATGGAATTCCCGAATGATGAAAATAAGGAGGAATGTTTCAGACTTGATGTGATAAACAGTACGGTCCAGAACTCCGATGCAATGCAAAGTTCCACTGACAAACTTAAAGTATGTCATCTACCTGTGGAGCCTGAAGATAAAGTGTACTGCACAGTGAACAAGTTAAATCTTAAACTGTAAGAAACTGAAGAGAAAAAGCTCCACCAACTGAACAAATTGGAGGAATTTCACATACAGTATTTTGAGAATGCCAAACTGTACAAAGAAAAGGCCAAGAAGAAACATGATGGGTAGTTAGTGCGCATACAACAGGAACCGAGGCAGCGGGTATTGTTTAGCAAATCAAGGTTGAAATTTTTCCCTGGGAGGTTAAAATCACGGTGGTTAGGACCATTTTTAATCACCCAAGTTTTACCAGATAGAGCCGTTGAGTTACATGATCCTAACTCCAAAAAAACATTCAAAGTTAAAAGCAAGCGTCTGAAACACTACTAGGGAGAATCATTTCAGCGACAACAAGAAAGTGTCACACTCTCAAATCTAGCCTAACGTTCGAGCAGTCATGTCTAGTTGACGATGTTAAACTTAGCACTAGTAGGGAGGCAACCCATGTAATTTATGTATAAATTCAGATTTGGTGTGTTTTATTTTTGTGTGCTTATTTTAGTAGGTAAAGTCACATTTCATGATGGAATACGTTCTCTCAAATCTTCACAAGCAATTTCATTCTCTCTCTCAAAACTCTCTGAAGAAAGTTTGCAAAGCTCGCATAGAATGAATGAGACTTCTTATGATCAAAGGTATTCCTAATGACATTCGTTGGATTATTGAAGCACGAGTCTGATTGGCAGATGAGTCTTCTGACTCTTTTATTCCATATCTGCCTGGTTTAGGAAGAAACGCCTATGCTAAGAAAAGAAGAGCTAAAAGACTAGGTGTTTGCTATAAATGTGTACGCATGACATGTAATACTCGTTGTCGTTCTTTAGGAATGGTGTCTGATATCTATGAAGATAAAATTAAATTTATTAGGGATAGCTTGAGTAAGGAGTCTTTAGATGACATATCATTGACTCTTGAGACACATCCCAGTGGATATGTGCATCACGCAATTCACATGTTACATGCGCAATTAGAAAAAGAAAGGCAACATTTAAGTCTCGGGAATCTGAAGATAAAGTGTACTACACTGAACAAGTTAAATCTTGAACTGTAAGAAACTGAAGAGAAAAGGCTCCACCAAATCAACAAATTGGAGGAATTTCACATACAGTATTTTGATAATGCCAAGCTGTACAAAGAAAAGGCCAAGAAGAAACATGATGGGAAGTTAGTGCACATACAACTGAAACCGGGGCAGCGGGTATTGTTCTGCAAATCAAGGTTGAAATTTCTCCTTGGGAGGTTAAAATCATGGTGGTCAGGACCATTTTTAATCACCCAAGTTTTACCAGATAGATCTGTTGAGTTACATGATCCCAACTCCAACAAAACATTCAAGTTAAAAGCAAGCGCGTCATGGGAGAATCTTTTGAGCGACAACAAGAAAGTGTCACACTTTAAGATCCAACCTAACGTTCGAGCAGTCATGTCTAGCTGACGACGTTAAACTTAGCGCTAGCAGGGAGGCAACCCTTGTAATTTGTGTATAAATTCATATTTGGTGTGTTTTATTTTTCCAGGTAAAGTCACATTTCAGGATGGAAGACGTTCTCGCAAATCTTCACAAACAATTTCCTTCTCTCCCTCAAAACTCTCTAATGAAAGTTTGCAAAGCTCGCATGTAACGAATGAGACTTCTTATGATCAAAGGTATTCCTAATGACATTCGTTGGATTATTGAAGCACGAGTCTGATTGGCAGGTGAGTCTTTTGACTCTTTTATTTCATATCTGCCTAGTTTAGGAAAAAGCACATATGCTAATAAAATAATAGCTAAAAGATTATGTGTTTGCTATAAATGTGCACGCATGACATGTAATACTCGTTGTCGTTCTTTAGGAATGATGTCTGATAACTGTGAAGATAAAATTAAATTTATTAGGGATAGCTTGAGTAAGGAGTCTTTGGATGACATATCATTGACTCTTGAGACACAACTCAGTGGATATGTGCATCACACAATTCACATGTTACATGCGTAATTACAAAAAGAAAGACAACATTTAAGTTTCGGGAATCTGACTCTAAAAGACCATGTCTGCCAATTTATAAGAAAATTGGATGGGAAGCTTGTCCATGACCCATAGATTTCATTCAAGCAGTTACTTCTAGTAAATATTATTATCTCTTTGTATTTATCTAATAATTGTGATTTGTTTTGTTATTTTCTTTTATTTTCTCCGACGGGATCCATACTTTTTGACTTTCATGATATATTGTACTGTTTAGCTAATAATTATCATTTGGAAGGTACTAGTGCTATTATTACTTACCCTTTTTCAAGTTCTATAAATTCAACTCATCATTGCACTCTTGAAGGCATCTAGATTTGAGAAAAAAAATACATAAAAAAATGGAAACAACTTCAAGAAGACGAGTTGTGAACATTTGTGTGTTTTACGGTACTAGTGCTAGTTCTAAACCAGAATTCGTAGCGGCAGCACATGAATTGGGTCGAGTCATAGCTGAAAGAATATGCACCTAGTATATGGTGGTGGCAATCTTGGACTAATGGGGTACGTTTCAAGGGCCGTATAGGAATGAGGTAATCAAGTTCTGGGAATCATCCCAAAACCCTTGGCAGAGGCGAATCTGATAGGACCATCAAACAGAGAGTAACTTATCGTGCCAGGTATGTCCGAACAACTTGTGGAAATGATTAGTCGTGCTTATGCTTTTATTCCTTTGCCAGGTAGCTTAGGTACGATGGAGGAAATTTTTACAGTACTATCTTGGGTGAACCTGAACAAACACCAGAAACCAATTGGACTGTTTAACGCTGATGGATTTTATGATTTTCTTTGTGTGTTTCTTGATGATGCCCAAAGAAATGGGTTCGTATCAAAACCTGTAGAAGAAATCCTCTTCACTGCCAATGATTTAATTGACCAAATTTTAGTCTTTGAACCATAAATTGACCCTATCCTTTCCAAGATAAACCGGTATGATAATGATCGTGGTAAGAAGCGTCGGATAAATCTGAATCTTAACCTTTAATTTTCTTTTTAGATGTAGAATTTCAGCTAACCATGTACTGTTTCTAAACTCTTCTTCTACTTTTTAAGACATTGGGGACAATGTCTCAATTAGGTTTGGGGGTGGGGAATAGTTTACTAGTATCTTGTATTTTTTTTCGTGTGTTGTTTTTATTTGATTTTTAGTCAAAAATCTTCAAAAAAATCAAAAAAATAAAAAAAAAATTATATTTAGTCTTTGTGTTTTTAACTTGACTAATCAGGTGAAATTGGTGTGAGATAGTTGTGTAAGGAATTTCCACTCCTGAGACGTATTTCAACCTATTTCGTAACAAGATAATTTTTGTTTATTTGTTTTTGAATTATTTAATTTGTGAATTCTCCATAAAAATGACTAAATTGGATCTCCATATGCTCAGTTCACAGGTGTTATCAACATGCATGGTAACATACGGCCATGAGTTGTAATTGAAAAGTTTGTAATATTCAGTGCTCTAGTGTAATTGGAGGAAGCATCTAAAAAAGATATGAAAAAAAGTGTGTATATTAATAAAACAAAATATGAGATCCGATTTATTAAGTCCGTATGGGTGTTTTAACATCTAGTGCCCTAAAGCCAACTGGTTTGGGAGTCACTGGTCCAAAGCTCGCTACATGGATTGAAGATGTTATATATATAAAAAAAAAAAAAACATCTGAAATCCGAGTTATTAAGTCTGTAGGGGTGTTTTAACACCTAGTGCCCTAAAGCCAACTGGTTTGGGAGTCACTGACCCAAAGCTCGCTACATGGATTGAAGATGTTATATATATATATAAGAAAAAAAGATATCTGAAATCCGAATAATTAAGTCTGCAAGGGTGTCTTAACACCTAGTGCCCTAAAGCCAACTGGTTTGGGAGTCACTGGCCCAAAGCTCGCTACATGGATTGAAGTTATTATAAATAAATAAAAATAAAAATTCTATTGCTAAAAAATTGTGAATTCTGATATAACTTTAGGACAAAAATATTACTCTCTTTTCAACTACACTTATAAATATTGTGGGCACAATGATTTGATTAATACTTTGTTGGTTGTGTATATGGAGAATGGTAAAAATAAAGAGAGAATTTACTTATTTGGTAATTTAGAAAGAAAGAAAACAACTACTAACTTGGATAAGAAGTTTCACTTGTTTAGTCACTAACTCGTTTATTCTATTTTCTCATGTTTTTTTATTTTTGTGTGCATTAGATTGACATTTGTGGCTATCGTCACTGAAAGCCCTCATGAGACTACAACTCGTCCACTAGGGACACCTAGGGTTTAAAGGCTTGTTGCATACGCTAAATGCAACCGTGATCCCTACGAAAGTGGCTTAGTTTATTTTAATTATTTATTGTATTTTATTTTATTTTTTTGCTCGAGGACTAGCAAAATGTTAGGTTTGGGGGTGTGATGAGCGGAAAATATATCAATATTTATCGCCCATTTTACTTAATATTTTATATAGTTTCTCGAGTTTTATGAACGTTTTGATGTGTTTTAGTTTATTTTGTAGATAAAAAAATTGGGACTCAATGGAATCAATCATGACGAAATGAGGAACAAATAACGATAAAAACTGGACTTTACATTTGGATTTTGGAGGTTAGAAACTTGAAATTGCGTTCACAATTTCAGAAATTTCAACTTTGCGCAAGTTTCGTATTTTGGCCATAACATTCTACTCCGATATCGGAATGAGGTGATTGAAGTTCCATATTAAAGAATACGCAAAGTTCTACAACTTTGATGTTCATAATAATTTCAAATTCTGAATTTTTCATGACCTAAATTGATAAAATATCCGGAAGTGTGTTATGTGTAATTATTAAAGTCATTTTCAAAACAAAAAATAATAAAAAATGGAAATTGTCAAACTTCCACCAAACATGCTTGCATGTTTGGTGGATGATTTGGTGCCATATTTGGTGTCATGTTTGATGCCATGTTTGATGTCATGTTTGGTGGAGAAATTGGTGGAGAGATTGGTGGAAACCTTTAGATTTGCTTATAAATATCATACTAAACTTTGTAATTTTTTCATATTTTCTTTGGAGGAATTTCTACATGAAAACCTAAAGGAAAGTGTCTTGTATATTTATTTAAGTTTTCTTGTATTTTCTTTTTATTTAATTAATAAAATTTAATGTGTTTTCATTTACAGCAAATGCGTGTGACATCAAAACATGCATCTAGATGATACAACAGTCAGTTCAGTTTGGGCGAAATGCAACTGAAGATCCTAATGCCCATATTAGCAACTTCCTGGAAGTTTGTGGCACTTTCAATTACAACCGAGCGGCTGAAGAAACAATGAGACTGTGTGTTTTTCCATATTCCTTGAAAGATAGAGCTAAGGCTTGGCTACATTCACTACCAGCAGGTTCCCTCACAACTTGGAACACTCAGCCACCAAATTCCTTGCAAAGTACTTTCCACCAGCCAGAACTGCAAAGCTGAGGAATGATATCACATCATTTCTACAACATGACTTAGAATCCCTCTTCGAAGCTTGGGAAAGATACAAGGAATTGCTCCGGAAATGTTCCCACCATGAGATTGCAAAGTGGCTACAAGTCCAAACCTTCTACAATTGAATTTCTGGACTGATGAGAACCACAATTGATGCTGCTGCTGGAGGAGCTTTAATGGAAAAAAGAAAGGATCAGGCTTGAGACCTAATCGAAGAAATGGCCAACAACAATTCTTTGTGGCCAACAGAAATGAGCATGATCCAACGAATCACAGGAATTTATGAAGTTGGAGCCAACACAGCAATGAATGCCAAGCTGGATCAGATATGCAAATTCATGGAAACTCTTAGCATGTAGGGTAATGCTGGATCCACAAATTCACC
>SKCR01034118.1:0-32563 GCA_019454045.1 Zanthoxylum bungeanum | reverse complement strand
ACTTGCCATACACGTTCATTTCAAATATTTCGTCGATATAAATTAATATATTAGTTGGACTAATAATTAATTGTTATTTTAATTAAAGCAGTTGGACTGTATTATAGTTGATTATATAATTGGATTATAGTAATCAATATATTTGAATTAATTAATTTCAATTTACAGTTGATTTTATAATTGGATTATAGTAATCAATGTAATTGAGGTTAATTAATTTAAATTATATTTGATTATATAGTTGGACTATAATAATCATTATAATAAATAGTACCACAAATCATTGATTAAATACTTGGACTATTAGAATCAAGATAAATGAAAGATTAGTGTTTAAAACATAATCATTGGTGAAAATGTATTAAAACGACTATAATTTTCAAATTGGGAATAAAGTTTCAAGATGGTCCTGGAAACTAATAAGTTACTTTATTTGATAAAATAACGTATTAGGCCTAAGCCTGGAGTTAAGGAAATAAGTGGAACATGATATTTGGAATATTCATGTAATGATAACTTTAGTGCTTAATCCATTATACTTGTCATAGACTCCTTAATTTCTTTATCAGAACTAAGGATTAGATTCTTAAAGTATGATATTGAAATTAAAGGATCTTCATAGATTAGATCTTAGAAGTACTTTAATTGCAATAGTAAACTCTTGGAGAGTTAATGGCTATACTCAATGAGACAAAGCCAAAGTTTGCAATAATGCAAGTAGCGCAAGGCGCATCTTACTTCGATATTCCAAAAGGCCAAGGCTTGGCCAAAGGTTTCTGGAATGTTAAAATGGCAAAGACAAAATCATTATAATCTTCTGGGAAGATAAAAGGACATATCCCAAGAAGGAATTGAAGATGAGCAAGGCTCTGACTTCAAATATGTTTGTCATAAATATGTTCACAACTAGTATTAAAATTGTATTTTAGATACTTAGTGTGGTACATAAAATATGTATTGATGTTCAGAATCTGCTATGAGCAGGATACTGACTTCTATTGAGATTAATCTGCGGATTGGAAACGGGACGACAGTCGCTGTTTTAACCGTAGATACCTAAGTTTAGGAACTACCATTCGGGTATGTACTTAAATTAGGAAACTGTTATAATGTAACTAGTTTGACTAGAAACATTATCTTTATATCAATGTTTAATCCGTTGTGAATTTACCTTTATATTCTAGAACACTAAAGTGTTTTATTATATAAAGATGATATTGAGATAAACACATTAGATGTGAACAACATAATTTTTATTTAGAATATAAATAAATCTCAAAACATGACAAACTAATAGCTCAAAACTGATTTGATCAGGTTGAAACTTGCATGTGGCATTATTTTCAGGAACACAGTTAAACAAGACTCGTATATCCACACTTTTGAAGAGTAGGTACTAGGACTGATTTGATTCCAATCAAATAAAGTATACGAATCTAGTTTATTGGGCAAAGTGCCTAAAACACTATTTACTTGGTAAAAGTACAAATGCCACAGATCTATTAGCCCTCGGTCATAGTGACGTAAGTGGGCCCATCTCTAGCTAGGCTAGAGATGAATATGAATGTTTCGTGACCTTTACGGATGTGGCATCGCGTTATGGTTACATGTTTCTTTTGAAACACAAATCAGAAAATTTTAAAGTTTTGACATGAAATAGACAAACAGATCGGCTAAAGTATTAAACCATCACGGTTTGACCATGATGAAAATAGTTAAGCAATAAGTTTCTCATATACTTGAAAGAGTATAGTATTCTTTCAATGAGGACTCCTCCCGGAACACGTCAATTTGACAGTGTGTCCGATATGATAAACCGAATTTTGTTGGACATGATAAGGTTAATCATGAGTCGCTCTGAGCTACCATTTCCTTCAACGGATAAGCATTAACAATGCAGAACTTATTTAGAATAAGGTTCCATTAAAATCTGTTTGACAGATTTCATATTAGATATGAATAGGAAAAGAAACCATGTTTCATATTCCTGATAAATTTTGGAATACTAGGCATATGTTTGGATGATACCAAACTATTGCCCAAATAGGGTAAGTGTCAATTGTAGGTTATCCTATGGATACCATAAGTATAGTACTTAAACAACTCACGACAGAACAATTAGATTGTTGCTCACCATGCGGTTTTCCTAAGAGGAATACCGATATGCAGTGGTAAGTGGGAGGATAGTAAAACTCGATGAAAATCAGAGTAATACTATTCAAGGCACTGATTCCTAATGGAACATAAATAGTTCATCAAGGATGGAACTATTACCAGTAACCTTCGAATACACAAGAACCGCGTAAGTCGGAGAGAGTCAGAAAACAACCTGGGGTATGGGTTTCTGATCTCACCTCAAAAAGATGTCTATCTTTAGAGGTATACCAACTGACTACGTATGAGGAAGTGATACAAGGTATCGACTCCCTATTATGGCAAAGTGCCATATAATCCGAAATGGATTCCATGTAAATCAACTATGTTTGGACACTAGTTGATGTACCGCAAGGCATTGTGCCTATTGGTACTATAAGTATTATAGGAAGACATACATGGATGGTAATATACTAACGTATAAAGCTAGGCTTTTAGCGGAAAGGTATCGTTATCGACATTATGTCGATTACGATTCAACCTCTTACCTGTTGCCACGGTAAATCCGTTTGGATAATGCTTGCTAATGCTGCATGTTTCATTCATGAAATATGGCAGCTTAATGCCAAAACCGCTTTCCTTAACGGAAACCTTTCAGAGGAAGTTTACAATATCTTGACGGTTTTGTCGAACCATAACAAACAAACTAGGTTTGCAGGTTATTCGATCCAAAGATGGATTGAAGCAAGCATTAAGTTATTGGAATTATCGTTTTGATGTAATCATAATGATGTATGATTTAATTCAAAACGAAAATAATTCTTGTGTATATAAGGAGGTTAGTGGGATCGCACTGACAGTGAATGTCCTGAGTAATGATGATATATCATTTCTTGGAAATGATATTCCCATAGTATAATCGGTGAAAGCTTGGCTTTCATGATAACGACTATAAGTCGTAACAATGGTACTATAAAAGTTTGAATAACGGTACAGTGAGCTGGAAATCTTCCAAGCAAGATACTGTCACCGAATAAACAACAAAAGCGGGTTATTGCTGCAGCTGAGGCAGCAATAGAAGCCATTTGGGTCGATAATAAATCTAATTAGATTAGATCTAGTTCTGTTAGCAGCTGATCTAGGCGTCAGCACATGCTAAAGAATTAATGGTCTCATCAACGATCCAGATAAATACTTCGATATTCATCTGATTCGTTCGGATCATACATCGTGGCGATGTGATGATCGAATAAATCGCATCAGATGATATTCATACAAATCCGCTGACGAAAGTCTTTCCTCAGCAATTTGAGCCAACCGTACATAGTTCGGGTGTCAGACACTCGAGTGACTGGCTATAGGCCAAGTGGGAGATTGTTGAACAATTATGACCCATAACGTCACTATTTGTACATATCATGGTGTTGTTGTACAAATTAACTATGTGACAAAGGAGATTGCTCTCTTATCATTTGTGATTAGATCACCTAGATGTATAAATGATAGGAGGTCCCGGTGTTTTGTTCCTGGACGGAGAATGATATGAGACAGTATCAGTCCACGAAGGATAAATCATTAAATATCCCTAGTCAGAGTATTATCGATATTGGACATCGATAAATACGTAAAAGACTAGTACTACACTTGTGCGCGTTGTGAGGGCACAACAGCATAGTTCTCATATTTTTGGGTATAGGATACTCATGCAAGTGTAATAGGAGGTTGTGTTTTACCGATGGTACGGGAAACAGCTTCGCTCCGGATAGACCCCTCGGAATTCCATTGGTAGTATGACTATGTGTCTATGGAAGTCCGAAATCAGGGTAGATGTATTTGGTCTTAACCTGAGACTTGCAACGCTAATACTTGCGACAATCAATATACTTTGGTTGTGGTCGTCCAGGACTTTAACAGGTTCTGTGTACACCAATGCTGGGTATATTGAGAATCGTAGTGTATTGGGTGTGATGTCGAGATGGAAGTATTGTTGGACAATTATGACCAATAGCGTCACTATTTGTACAGATCACTGTGTTGTTGTACAAATTAACTATGTGACAAAGAAGATTGCACTCTTATCATTTGTGATTAGTGTTGGACAATTATGACCCATAGCGTCACTATTTGTACAGATCATGGTGTTGTTGTACAAATTAACTATGTGACAATGAGATTGCACTCTTATAATTTATGATTAGATCACCTAGATGTATAAATGATAGGAGGTCCCTATGATTAGTTCATGGATTGAGATGATATGAGACAATATCAGTCCACGAAGGATTAATCATTAAATAATCCCTAGTCGTAGTATTATCGAGATTGGACATCGATAATGCAGAATAGACTAGTATTACACTTGTGCGCGTTGTGGGAGCACAACGGCATAGTTCTCATATATTTAAGTATTGGATACTTATGCAAGTGTAATAAGAGGTTGTGTTTTACCGATGGTACGTAAAACAGCTTCGCTCTGGATAGACCCCTCGGAATTCCATTGGTACTATGACTATGTGTCTATGGAAGTCCGAAATCAGGGTAGGTGTATTTGGTCTTAACCTGAGACTTGCACCGCTAATACTTGCGACAATCAATATGCTTTGGTTTTGGTCGTCCAGGGCTTTAACCGGTTCTGTGTACTCCTCTGCTGGGTATATTGAGAATCGTAGTGTATTGGGTGTGATGTTAAGACGTAAGTATCACTCCAGTCATAGTGGAGATGATGTCACGTAGGATACAGAACTAGTACTCTTAAGTACTGCAGTCATCGGGATGATATGACTAGGTCATGTTCATCCGATTATAGAGACTAGTTACCAGACATCTGACATGTACTTCGTACGGGGCAGACACATTCCATCCCCAGGCCTAGCACGTGACATCTGATACTGGATCGCCATACACGATACTACGTATACTACGTCTGACATAGATTATATATTCCAGTAAGAATATTTCTGGAGAATTGGGTAGGCACGGTGCTTTGCTAGAAACAAACTATGTCTTGTAAATCGGTAAGCACGTGGTACGAGGTATGCACGTATTCGGATATTCCGATGACCGTATTTACTGCCAACATATCCAGGGATCTCTTGGGTCGCTTCCCAAAGATTCACCGATGACAGTTGACTTAAACTAGAATTAATCTGGGATTAATTTAGAGAGAGAAAATTAATCTCGGATTAATTGAGGCATTATTTAATCTGGGATTAAATGTGTTCGGAAGAGAGAGAACACGATTAATTTGGAATTAATCGGTAAAATAAATTTAATAGTTAAATTTTATTTTTCTATTTAATTTATTCGTATGGGCTAAAATTAATATATCAGATATATTAATATGAATTGGATTTCATTACGAAATTAAAGTTGGACTTTTATACGAACGAACGAATTAATTTAGAATTAATTCGTAAACGACGTTCTTGCGAGGCATCGTTATTTAATTAAATTAGATTTAATTATTTAGTGACGAAAGTTCGTTTAATCGGATTAAACGGATCTGAGCCGCGGTAAATATTCGTAGAGACCTTTCTTTTGAATTTTGAATTCAATAGAGTGTGGGGCCCACTTCACATTTGTGAAGTGGTAGTTGAGAGAGTAGTTGGCAATTATGCCAAAACCACTTGCTTTTCAACTACATGGTTTTGGTTTTTGGAAAACCAAGACCCAACTGCCAAGTTTGGGTGAAAAGGGTAAAACCCTTTACCAAACATAACTCTCTCACTTCTAACACAACACTTTTGAGACGAAGAAAACCCTAATGGACCTCCATGGGCGTGAGCTTCATGTCTATTTCTCTTTGATTTTGTGGCAAAATCAATAAAGCTAGCACTTGTAGAAGTCTTCTAAGGTGAAAGGGAAACCAACTCAAAGCTTGGAATCAACAAAGTAAGGATCTTGGAAACCAACTCAAAGCTTGGAATCAACAAAGGAATGATCTTGGAGATCTTCTTCTCAAAAATTTTAAAAGCTCAAATCCATTCAATGTAAGTAATTCCGAAACTTATAATGAATTTATGAACACCTTTTCTTGCTTATTAGATCCTTGGCATGTTCTAGGAACACCTACAATGGTATCAAGAGTCAATATTAGGGTTCATGAGACTAAAATTTGGGGCTTTTATGTTTTGAACATGATTCTTTCAAATTGATGCTTTGAGCATGCTTAAAATATGATAACTTAGAGTTATGCATGATTAGATTTGGGATTAATTGATTGGATCAAATTTTGGACTCCCTCTTACCTTGGCCGAATACTATGTGCAGTGGACTGCAGTTTTTTTAATTTTTTGTAACATGAAATGATGTGTTTAAATGCATGTTTAAATGTTGATTGTTGGTTTGATTGGATTAGAATCAAAGTCAATAAAGTTCATGTTAAAATCAAAGAGCATGTTGAGCATGAAATGATGAATTTTGGATTCAATTTGTGTTGAGCATGAAATGATGTGTTTTGGCTTCAATTTGTGTTGAGCATGAATTGATGAATTAAGCATGATTAATTAAGTTAATTGGTATTTTGGAAATATTGAGTTTATTAATTAATCATGGCTAATACACTTTAAATAAAGTAATTGTGATATTTGGAATATTATAATTATGTTAATAAGCCTTTAATTATGAATTGGGCTAAAAGTGTGTATTTGGGCTTAATGGGCTTGGTTTGACTAAGTCTGGTTCTGGACTTTTGGATTGGATCCAATTGGGCCCAAAACCAATTCCATAAAATCCAAATACATCACTTGGCCCTTTAAAGAATTTAATTGGGCCTAAATTAATTTGTAGGCAATAGGGTGATTCCTATTGGGCCTTGGCATTTTGGGTTTGACCATTATGGCCAAAGCCCATGCCTTAAGAATTATTTAAAAGCCCATTGGACTTTAATTAAAATGACATTGGATGTTATTGGGCCTTTGAGACCCATTAAAATTGGATTTGGAATCCAAGTCTTTAAGGCAAATAAATAAGTGTAAATATTTAATTTGGAATTAAATTGGAATTAGTATTGAATACAAATAAATTGGATTTAAAGTTTTAGTTCAATATAATTCAAGAATACTTACTTTGAGTATTTATTCTTAAACAAGTTGGACTCGCGCAAATCAAATCGTTGTTTGAACATTGGATGGTTATTAATTCAAAGATTAATTAATTGGATTAGATTGATTGAATAACATGATTTGTATGAATACATGAATGTTGTATGAATAATGTATATCAGATGGATATTAGATGGGCCAGGGCAATTTTGGAAATTGTAATAAATTTAGAATTTATTAAATTGGACCTGCGTGTCCAGCCTTTTATCTCCTTATTCTTTGTATTTCTCTTCTCACCAATTCCCCTCAATGTAAATGAGGTTTCTTTATTGTATTATGTAATTGGGTAGAAGTTAGAATAGTTCTAGTCGGGGAGAGGAAGGGAGTGATTTGTTCTAGGAACAATTTGTGACATATCCATCCGCATATCATTATTAATTTATTTATCGCGCCTTATTATGCTTTTAGAATGCATGCTTAAGGGTGTATGATGAGACCTAATTAAAGATAATAAATTGGTTGCCTATTTACACGAAAAACACTCAAAACATATTAAGCGTTTTTCCTTCCGTTGAGTGATTCTTACTCAAGATCCAAAGTTGGCATTGATTTGTTGGCCAAAGTCAAGACCTTTGTCAATTGCGGATGTGTTTGAATCATGAGAGTTTTGTTCCATATCGGTGTCTTGTCCAAGTCGTGATTTGTTGGGCAAAGTCAAGATCACTTCTTGTCCATCGACATTGATTACGAAGCTTTCCATGTCAATGGGTCCCGCTTAACTGGAATCATTAAGCTTGTTGTGCCAAAGCCAAGGCTTAGTTGATTCAGAGGAAAAAGGTTAGGAAAATATATTGGATATATTGGCATATATATTGTATATATGTTTCAGACTTGGATGTCCGCCTAGTGGATCTAGGAATCGGATGAGATCCAATTGATCTTAGAGATCTACCTAGTTAAGTATCATACAATTTGTTGGCCAAAGTCAAGATTGTGTGTTATTTAACGGGATCCTAGCCCACTAGGAAACACGGTTTCCCGAGTACTCGACAGAGGGTTAGAGGCTCGCCGAAAAATAGTGGAAGGCTAGTATTGAATTTGTAATTTCATTCAAATACTTGCCAATACGCTCTCATTTCAATTTTCATCATTATTTATTAATAAATATATTAGTTGGACTAATATTCAATTGTTGTTTTAATTAAATAGTTCGATTGTATTCAAACTACTTCATTTATAGTTGATTATATAATTAGATTATAGTAATCATATATTTGAATTTTACCCTTCATTTATTGTTGATTATATAATTTGATTATAGTAATCAATATATTTGAATTTTACCGATCATTTATAGTTGATTATGTAATTGGATTATAGTAATCAATATATATTTGATTTTAACCAATAAAATTGTAATTAGTTATATAGTTAGACTATAGTAATCATTACATTAGATTGTACCCCGAAATCGTTGATTGTATAGTTAGACTATTTGAATCAAGATAAATGAAAGACTAGTGTTTAAAACATAATCCTGGGTGAAAATGTGTTTAAACGACTTTAATTTTTCAAATTGGGAATAAAATTTCAGGATGGTCCTGGAAACTAATAGTGTTACTTTATTTGATAAAATAACCATTTTAGGCTAAGCCCAGAGTTAAAGCAAATAGTAAGCATGATCTTTGGAAGATTCATGTGATGATAAATTTTAGTGCTTAATCCATTATGTTTTGCCATAATGACTCATTAATTTCTTAATCAGAACTAAGGATTAGATCCTTAAAGTATGATAATGAAATTGAAGGATCTTCATAGATCTATTCTTAGATCTTAGAAGTTTAAATTGCAATAAACACTCTTGGAGAGTTAATGACTATTCTCAAGGAGACCAAAGTTAAAGTTTGCAATAAGGCATAAGGGCAGGCGAGCACCTTCTACTTCGATATTCTAGAAGGCCAAGGCTTGGCCAAAGACTTCTGGAATGTGAAAATTGCAAAGGCAAAATCATTATAAACTTCTAGGAAGATAAAGGACATATCCCAAGATGTCTGCCTAATTGTGGCAAACAGGTCATTGAAGCGTGACTGCCGTTGGACAAAGCAGACATGAAGGAATTGAGACACGAGCAAGGCTCTGACTTCAATATATGTTTGTCATAAATATGTTCACTACTAGTATTTAAAATTGGATTTTAATACTTAGTGTGATACATAATATGCATTGATGTCAGAATCTGCTGTGAGCAGGATACTGACTTCAGATGAGATTAATCTGCGAATCGGAAACGGGATGACAGTCGTTGTTTCACAACCGTAGATACCTAAGTTTAGGAACTACCATTTGGGTGTGTACTTAAATTAGGAAACTGTTATAATGTAACTAGTTTGACTAGAAACATTATCTCTATATCGATATACTCGTTGCGAGTATACCTTTAAATATTCTAGAACAACTAAGTGTTTTATTTTATAAAGATGATATGAGATAAACACATTAGATGTGAATAACAGTATTTATTTTTGAATATAAATAAATCTCAACATATAATATGACGAACAAATAGCTCAAACTGATTTGGATCAGATAAGACTTAATTGTGGCAGTGTTTGTCTGGGACACATTAAACAGACTCGTATATCCACACTCTTGAAGAGTGGATACTAGGACAGATTTTTATTCCATTCAAATGATGTCTACGAATCTAGTTGTTAGGTAAAGTGCCTAAAATAACCTTTTACTTGGTAAAAGTGTAAGTGCCATCGATCCGTTAGCCTCGTTCATAGTGACATAGTGGGCCCATATCTAGCTAGGCTAGAGGTGGATATGAGTATTTCGTGACCTGTCTTTCGGATGTGCATCTCGCGTTATGGTTGTGTCTCTTATGAAATAAAAATCAGAAACTTTTAGAGTTTCGACACGAAGTAGAGAAATAGATCGGCTAAAGTATTAAAACCGTCACAGTTTAGACTGAGATGGAAAATACTTAAGCAATAAGTTTCTCAAATACTTGAAAGGTATAGTATTCTTTCAATGAGGACTCCTCCCGGAGCACGTCAGTTTGACGGTGTGTCCGAACAGAGAAACCGAATTTTGTTGGACATGATAGGTTAATCATGAGTCGCTCTGAGCTAAACCATTTTCCTTCAAAGGATAAGCATTTAACAGTGCAATACTTATGTTGAATAAGGTTCCATGAAAACTGTTTGACAGATTTCATATTAGATATGAACAGGAAAAACCTGGGTTTTTCTCACTCCTGAAGATTGGGATGCTTGGCGTATGTTTGGATGATACCAAACTAGAACCCAAATTGGATAAGTGCCTAAATTGTAGGTTATCCTGGGAACCAAAGTATAGTACTTATACATCTCACATGAGAATAATGTAATTATTGTTCGCCATGCGATTTCCTAAGAGGAATACCGATATGCGGTGGTAAGTGGGAGGATAGTAAACTCGATGAAAACCGGAGTAAACTATTCAAGGCCATAGTCCTTAATGGAACACAAACAAATTCATCAAGGATGAAACTGTACCACAATCTTCGAATACACAAGAACCGAGTTAGTCGGAGAGAGTCAGAAAACACAACCTGGAGGTATGGGTTTTTTGATCTCACCTCATAAAGATGTCAATCTTATTGAGGAAGACGAACTGACTACATATGAGGAAGTGATACAAGGTATCGACTCCCCATTATGGCAAAGTGATGTTGAAGTCCGAAATGGATTCCATGTATACCAACTATGTTTAGAGACTAGTTGAGTACCGCAAGGCATTGTGCCTATTGGCTATATAAGTCTTCAAGGAATACATATGTGGATGGCAACATACCAACGTACTAAGCTAGGCTTGTAGCGGAAAGGTATCGTTATCCACATTGTGTTGATTACAACGAAATCTTTTACATGTTGCCACGTTAAATCCATTTGGATAATGCTTGCTGATGCTGCATGTTTCATTTATGAAATATGGCAACTGAACGAAAAATCATTTTCTTGAAAAGGAAACCTTTTGGAGGATATTTACAACATCCTGACGGTTTTGTCGTACCAAAACTAGCAAACAAGGTTTGCAGGTTATTCGATCCATGTATGGATTGAAGTAAAGCATTGGATTCTTGGAACTATCGTTTTGATGTAATCATAATGGTGTATGATTTGATTCAAAACGAATATGATTCTTGTGTATATAAGGAGGTTAGTGGGAGCGCCTGACAATGATGTCCTAAATAATGATGATATGTCATTTCTTGGAAATGATATTCCCATATTACAATCGGTGAAAGCTTGGCTTTCATGAAAAATTCTCCGTGTAGAATTCTTGGGAGAAACAACCTTTATTATAGGAATAAAGATCTATTGGAATAGATTTAAAGTGTTAACACTCTGTGAGAACTCGTACATTGAAAAACGTACATCACCTGGTGTCTCATACGCTTTGAGCATATGGAGTCACAAACAGGTAAATCCAAGTGATAGTCACTGGATTGATATTAAGAACATCCGTTAGTATCTTAGAGAACTAAGGATGATGTCTTAAACTATGGAGAAGGAGAACTTGAAGTGACTGGGATCACTGCTACAAGTTTCCTTACCGATAAAAAAAACGGTACTATACAGTTTGAATAACGGAACAGTGAGCTGGAAATCTTCCAAGCAGATACTGTTACCGAATAAACAACAAATGCGAGTTATTGCTGCGGCTGAGGCAGCAAAAGAAGCCATTTGGGTCGATGATAAATCTAATTAGATTAGATATAGTTCTGAAAGCAGGTGAGCTAGGTGTCAGCACAAGCTAAAGAATTAATGGTCTCATCAATGATCCAGATATATACTTCGACTATTCATCTGATTCGTTCGGATCATACATCATGGCGATGTGATGATCGAATAAATCGCATCAGACGATAATCACGCAAATCCGCTGACGAAAGCCTTTCCTCAGCAGTTTGAGCGAACCGTAGATAGATCTGGTGTATGACACTCGAGTGACTGGCTATAGGCCAAGTGGGATATTGTTGGACAATTATGACCCATAGCGTCACTATTTGTACAGATCATGGTGTTGTTGTACAAATTAACTATGTGACAAGGAGATTGCAATTTTATCATTTGTGATTAGATCACCTAGATGTATAAATGATAGGAGTTCCCTATGATTAGTTCCTGGAATGAGATGATATGAGACAGTATCAGTCCACGAAGGATTAATCATTAAATAATCACTAGTCGTAGTATTATCGAGATTGGACATCAATAATGCGGAATAGACTAGTATTACACTTATGCACGTTGTGGGAGCACAACGACATAGTTCTCATATATTTAAGTATTGGATTCTTATGCAAGTATAATATGAGGTTGTGCTTTACCGATGGTACGGAAAATAGCTTCGCTCTGGATAGACCCCTCGAAATTCCATTGGTAGTATGACTATGTGTCTATGGAAGTCCGAAATCAGGGTAGTGTATTTAGTCTTAACCTGAGACTTGCACCGCTAATACTTGCGACAATCAATATGCTTTGGTTTTGGTCATCCAGGGCTTTAACCGGTTCTGTGTACGCCTCTGCTGGGTATATTGAGAATCGTAGTGTATTGGGTGTGATGTTAAGACGAAAGTATCACTCCAGTCATAGTGGAGATGGTGTCACGTATGATACGGAACTATTACTCTTAAGTACTGCAGTCTTCGGGATGATATGACTAGGTCATGTTCATCCGATTATAGAGACTAGTTACCAGACATCCGACATGTGCTTTGTACGGGGCAGACACATTCCAGCCCCAGGCCTAGCACATGACATCCGATACTGGATCGCCATACACGATACTACGTATACTACGCCTGACATAGATTATATATTCCAGTAAGAATATTTCTGGAGAATTGGGTAGGCATAGTGCTTTGCTAGAAGCCAACCATGTCTTGTAAATCGGTAAGCACGTGGTACGAGGTATGCACGTATTCGGATATTCCGATGACCGTATTTACTACAACATATCCAGGGATCTCTTGGGTCTCTTCCCAAAGATTCACCGATGACAGTTGACTTAAACTAGAATTAATCTGGGATTAATTTAGAGAGAGAAAATTAATCTGGGATTAATTGAGGCATTATTTAATCTGGGATTAAATGTGTATGGAAGAGAGAGAACACGATTAATTTGGAATTAATCGGTAAAATAAATTTAATAGTTAAATTCGATTTTTCTATTTAATTTATTCGTATGGGCTAAAATTAATATATCGGATATATTAATATGAATTGAATTTCATTACGAAATTAAAGTTGGACTTTTATATGAACGAACGAATTAATTTAGAATTAATTCATAAACAACGTTCGTAATAATATTTGCGAGTTGTCGTTATTTAATTAAATTATATTTAATTATTTAGTGACGAAAGTTTGTTTAATCGGATTAAACGGATCCGAGCCGCGGCGAATATTCGTAGAGACCTTTCTTTTAAATTTTGAATTCAAAAGAGTGTGGGGCCCACTTCACATGTGTGAAGTGGTAGTTGAGAGAGTAGTTGACAATTATGCCAAAACCACTTGTTTTTCAACTATATGGTCCCAACTACCAAGTTTGGGTGAAAAGGGTAAAACCCTTTACCAAACCTAACTCTCTCACTTCTAACACAACACTTTTGACACAAAGAAAACCCTAATGGACCTCCATGGGCGTGAGCTTCATGTCTCTTTCTCTTTGATTTTGTGGCAAAATCAATAAAGCTAGCACTTGTAGAAGTCTTCTAAGGTGATAGGGAAACCAACTCAAAGCTTGGAATCAACAAAGGTTGGATCTTGGAGATCTTCATTCAACAAACTCAAAGCTTGGAATCAACAAAGGAATGATCTTGGAACCAATCAAAGCTTGGAATCAACAAAGGAATGATCTTGGAGATCTTCTTCTCAAAAATTTAAAAGCTCAAATCCATTCAATGTAAGTAATTCCGTAACTTATAATGAATTATGAACACCTTTTCTTGCTTATTAGATCCTTGGCATGTTCGAGGAACACCTAAAATTAGATCACCTAGATGTATAAATGATGAGAGGTCCCTATGATTTGTTCCTGGATGGAGAATGATATGAGACAGTATCAGTCCACGTAGGATAAATCATTAAACATCCCTAGTCAGAGCATTATCGAGATTGTGCGCATTGTGAGGGCACGACGGTATAGTTCTCATATATTTGGGTATAGGATACTCATGCAAGTGTAATTGGAGGTTGTGTTTCACCGATGGTACGAGAAACAGCTTCGCTCTGGATAAGACCCCCTCGGAATTCCATTGGTAGTATGACTATGTGTCTTTGGAAGTCCAAAATCTGGGTATGTATATTTGGTCTTAACTTGAGACTTGCACCGCTAATGCATACGACAATCAATATACTTTGGTTGAGGTCGTCCGGGCTTTAACCGGTTTCTGTGTACGCCAATTCTGGGTATATTGAGAATCGTAGTATGTTGGGTGTGATGTCAAGACAGAAGTGTCACTCCAGTCATATGGAGTTGATGATCACGCAGGGATACAGAACGGTTCTCTAAATAGGTTGCAACCGTCGGGATAATATGACTTGGTCATGATTATCCGATATTAAAGAGACTAGTTGCTCGTAATCCGATATATGCTTCGTACAGGGCATAAATTGTACCAGCCCCAGGCCTCGCATGTGATCATCCGATACTAGACAGAAATACGCAATACTACGTATACTACGCCTGATACAGATCCTTTATTCATGTAAGGATGTTTCCGGAGAATTGGGTAGGCATGGCGCTTTGCTAGATGCCAACCTTGTCTTGTAAATCGGTATAAACGTAGTACGAGGTACTTACGTGTTCGGATAGTCCGACGACTGAATTTACTGCCAACATATCCGTGGATCTCATGGGTCGCTTCCCAAAGATTCACCGATGACGTATAACTCGCACTCTAAATTAATCTGGGATTAATTAGATGAGAGAGAAAATTAGTATAGGATTAATTGCGGATATATTTTATCTGGGATAAAATATCATTAAAGAGAGAGAACGATTAATTTGGAATTAATCGGTAAATTAATATATTTGATATATTAAACGAAATTGGATTTCGACGCGGAATTAAAATTAGATTTTAATTCGGGCGAACGAGTTAATTTAGAATTATTTCGTTAGCGACGTAAATAATGATTTCGCTAGGCATAATCATTTTATTACGACGCAACGAAAATTCATTAATTTGGAATTAGCGAACCCGAGCCCGAGATTATTTGCGAGCGCATTCGTATTTCGAATTCGAGTGCGGCACGTCAAATCAAGCGTCAAATCACTAGTCGCATCAAGCGTCAAATCATTAGTCACTTTGAGTGATGTGACTTGACAACTTGATGGATTGAGTGATGTGAGTTGATGGCAAGCATTTAATGCTTGACTTGTGGAATGCCAAATTCATTCCAAATGCTTTTGAAATGAACAAAAGTGTATTAGATACACTTTAGGCAAAATCAACACACAATCTCTCCTCTCTTTTCCCTTTTTCTCTCCTCACGCCATTTTCTTCTTCTTGTGAGGCAGTGAACTGCCGAATGATAGAAAGAAAAATGGAAGCAAGAGTTAGATTTTTGTGGCAAAAATCGCAAGTGCTAGCACACTACGAGACATGCGAAGGTGATAGGGAAGCCCAGCCATGAGCCGGGAACCATTCGACGAAGCTTGGAGCTCGATGAAAGACATCAATGGACGCCAAAACAGTGAAGAAATTCACTACGACTACCGCAGTTCACAAGGCAGAAAGATTTCGTTTTTGTTGTCCTCCGCGTCGCTCAACCGATCGATGTAAGTATTTTGCGACTTTCTCGATTTGTATTCGCACTTGTTTCATGCATGTTATTCGATCCTTGAGACCTAGAAAATCCAACAATTGTATCAGAGCGAGTAAAAGCATGAAATACGAATAGGGCTTAAAATTTGGGTAAAAATGTGTTTGAGCATGATTTGTGAAATTGGATGAATGAATGTGTTTAAATGTGTTTTTATTGATGATTGATTTGATCAATTTGAAGAACTCTTGTTTGGAACAAATTTCCCCAATTTTTTGAGCTTGGCCGAAAATAATGCCCTATGTGTTCTTGGTGATTTTTTATTTTTTGATTCATTGGATGAGTTGGAATCAATCGGGAATGTTGATTTAATGTCGAATTGGGTTTAATTGGATTGAAACAAATCGAACATAAAATTAACCCCATTGCCGAGAACAAAGTAAGCATGTATGGGCTTGATTTTGATTAATTTGTGTTGGAAACTAATTGATGTAGATAAGCATGATTAATTAGCCTAATTTGTGTTTTGGAAATAATGATTTGGGTGATTAATTATGTTTATACACTTTAGTTTAATTAAATGGAAATTTGGAATTTTTGTGTTTAATTAAATTGGGCTTGAAATTGTATTTGGGCTTAAATGTTGTTATTGGGCTTAATGGGTTTTGTTGTACAAAATTGGGTTAAGGCAAATTGGATTGGATCCAATTGGGCCCAAAACCGCTTCCATAAAGCCCAAATACAACAAATGGACCTTTAAAGTTTAATTGGGCCTAATGGGCCAAGATTGAATTCTAGGCTTATAGGGTAACTTCCGGATTCGATTTTGGTTATTCGGTTTGACCCAAGTTGACCAAAAGTCCACGCCTCAAGAAATTAATTAAAAGCCCATTGGACTTTAATTAAATTGACGTTGGACGTTAATCGGGCTTTGAGACCCGTAACGATTAAATTTGGAATTTAAGTCGTAAAAGGTTTATTTATAAAGTGTGATATTTAATTTGGAATTAAATAGTGAATTAGAATTAAATACAAATTGAATTGGATTTAATTGTGTAGTTTAATTTAATTCAAGAATTCGTACTTTGAGTACTTATTCGCAAAAACGAGTTTGACTCGATAGCAAAATCAAATCGTTGTTTGAACATTGGATGATAAGTAATTATCAGATTAATTATTTGATTAGATTGATTGATAACATGCTTGTGTGAATACATGGTTGCGAGGCATGAATAATGTATATCAGATGGATATTAGATGGGTGGGACAATTTTAGAAATTGTTGTAATAAATTTGGAATTTATTTATTGGACCTGCGTGTCCAGCCTTATTACCTCCTTATTCTTTGTATTCTCTTCTCACCTATTCCCCTCAATGTAAATGAGGTTTCTTTAGAAGTGTAGTGTAACGAGTAGAAGTAAATACATGTGCTAGCGGGAGAGAGAAATGGAGAGATTTGATCTAGGATCAATGTGTAAAGTATCCATCCTCATATCATTATTATTTTATTACACGCACTTTATTATGTATTTAGAATGCATGTTTAAGGGTGTATGATGATGAGACCTTAACAAAGATAATAAATTGGTTGCCAATTTGCACTCGAAAAACCCTCGCAAAATATTAAGCGTTTTTCCTTCCATTGAGTGATTCTTACTCAAGATCTAAGACTGGCATTGGCTTGTTGGCCAAAGTCAAGGCCTTTGTCCGTCGAGGATGTGTTTGAATCACGAAGGCTTTGTTCCATATTGTTGTCTTGTCCAAGTTGTGGTTTGTTGGCCAAAGTCAAGACCACTTCTTGTCCATCGACATTGATTACGAAGCTTTCCATGGTCAATGGGTCACGCTTCACTGAGATCACTAAGTTTGTTGTGACAAAGCCAAGGCTTAGTTGATTCAGAGGAAAAAGGTTAGGTAATATATTTGATATATTGGCATATATAAGATATATGTTTCGGACTTGGATGTCCCCCTACTGGATTTAGGAATTAGATTGGATCCAATTGATCTTAGAGATCTACCTAGTTAATTATCATACAATTTGTTGGCCAAAGTCAAGATTGTGTGATATTTAACGGGATCCTAACCCACTAGGAAACATGGTTTCCCGAGTACTCGACAGAGGGTTAGAGGCTTGCCGAAAAATAGTGGGAGACAAGAATGAATTTGTAATATTCGTTTAATTACTTGCCATACGCGCTCAAACAAATATCATTCGTCAAATATATGAAATTTTAGTTGGACTAATATTTAAATGTTGTTTTAATTAATAGTTGGACTATATTCTAACAATTTAATTTATAGTTGATTAAATAGTTTGACTATTATAATCATTATAATAAGATGGGTGAGGCAATTTTAGAAATTATTGTAATAAATTTGGAATTTATTAATTTGACATGCGTGTCCAGCCTTATTACCTATCATTTCTTTGTATTCTCTTCTCACCTATTCCCCTCAATGTAAATGAGGTTTCTTTAGAAGTGTATTGTAACGGTTAGAAGAAATATTTATGCTAGCGGGAGAGAGAAAGGGAGAGATTTGATCTAGGATCATTGTGTAAAATATCCATCAGCATATCATTATTATTTTATCATATGCGCTTATTATGTGTTAGAATGCATGTTTAAGGTGTATGATGATGAGACCTTAACAAAGATAATAAATTGGTTGCCAATTTGCACTCGAAAAACCCTCGCATAATATTAAGCGTCTTTCCTTCCATTGAGTGATTCTCACTCAAGATCTAAGACGGCATTGGTTTGTTGGCCAAAGTCAAGGCCTTTGTCTGTCAAAATGTGTTTGAATCACGAAGGCTTTGTTACATGTCAGTGTCTTGTCCAAGTTGTGGTTTGTTGGCCAAAGTCAAGACCACTTCTTGTCCATCGACATTGATTACGAAGCTTTCCATGGTCAATGGGTCGCGCTTAACTGGGATCACTAAGTTTGTTGTGCCAAAGCCAAGGCTTAGTTGATTCAGAGGAAAAAGGTTAGGTAATACATTGGATGTATTGGTATATATAAGATATATGTTTCGGACTTGGATGTCCCCCTACCAGATCTAGGAATTGGATTGGATCCAATTGATCTTAGAGATCTACCTAGTTAATTATCATACAATTTGTTGGCCAAAGTCAAGATTGTGTGATATTTGACGGGATCCTGACCCACTAGGAAACGCGGTTTCTCGAGTACTTGATAGAGGGTTAGAATTGAATTTGCAATATTCATTTAATTACTTGTCATACTCGCTCAAACAAATATCATTTCGTCAAATAAATTAAATGTTAGTTTGACCAATATTTAAACGTTGTTTTAATAAATAGTTGGACTATATATTCAAACTATTCATTTATAGTTGATTTTATAATTGGATTATAGTAATCAATATAATTGATTTTAATCTATTAAATTATAGTTGATTAAATAGTTGGACTATTGTAATCATTATAATAATAGTACCTGAATCGTTGATTAAATAGTTGGACTATTGAAATCAAGAAAAATAATTGAAAGATTGACCTTTAATACATAATCCTAGGGAAAATATATTTAAATGGTTTAATTTTCAAATTGGGAATTTAATTTCAGGATGGTCTTGGAAAAATAATAAGTTACTTTATCTGATAAAATAACATATTAAGCCTATGCCCGGAGTTAAGCAAATAGTCGAGCATAATCTTTGGAAGATTATGTGATGATAACCTTAGTGTTTAATCCATTAAGCTTGTCGTAGTAGACTCATTAATTTCTGAATCAGAACTAAGGATTAGATCCTTAAAGTATGATAATGAAATTGAAGGATCTTCATAAATCTATGTTTAGATTTTAGAAGTACTAATATTGCAATAGTAAACTCTTGGAGAGTTAATGACTATTCTCTAGGAGATAAAGTCAAAGTTTGCAATAAGGCAAGTAGCGCAAGGCGCACCTTACTTCGATATTCTGGAAGGCCAAGGCTTGGCCAAAGGCTTCTGGAATGTTGAAAATGGGCAAAGGCAATATCATTATATTCTTCTAGGAAGATAAATGACATATCCCAAAATGTCTGCTAAATGTGGCAAAGGGGATCGCGGAAGCGTGACTGCCGTTTGGATAAAGCAGACATGAAGGAATTGAAGATGAGCAAGGCTTTGACTTCAAATATGTTTGTCATAAATATATATTCACTACTAGTATTAAAATTGGATTTTAGATACTTAGTATGATATATAAATATTGATGTTTAGAATCTGATATAAGCAGGATACTGACTTCAATTGAGATAAATCTGCGAATTGGAAACGGGACGAAAGTCGCTGTTTTAACCGTAGATACCTAACTTTAGGAACTACCTTCGGGTGTGTACTTAAATTTTGGAACTGTTATAATGTAACTAGTTTGACTAGAAATATTATCTTTATATCAGTGTTTAACCCGATGCGGGTGAACCTTTATATTCTAGAACACTAATGTGTTTCATTATATAAAGATGATATTGAGATAAACCATTAGATGTGAATGACAAAATTTATATTTTGAATATAAATAAATCTCAAATATATAACATGACAGACAAATAGCTCAAACTGATTTGATCAGGAGAAACATATTATGGCATTAATGTCTGGGACACAACTAAACAAGACTCGTATATCCTCACTTTTGGAGAGTGGATACTCGGACATATTTGATTCCATTCAAATAAAGTCTACGAATCTAGTTTATTGGGCAAAGTACCTAAAACACTATTTACTTGGTAAAAGTGTAATTGCCACCGATCTGTTGGCCCTAGTTCATAGTGAAGCAAGTGGGCCCATGTCTAGCTAGGCTAGAGGTGGATATGAATATTTCGTGACCTTTACGGATGTGGCATCGCGTTATGGTTATATGTTTCTTTTGAAGAACAAAAATCGGAAACTTTAGAGTTTCGACACGAAATAGACAAACAAATCGGCTATAGTATTAAACCGTCATGGTAAGACCGTAATGGAAAATACTTAAGCAATAAGTTTCTCAAATACTTGAAAGAGTATAGTATTCTTTCAATGAGGACTCCTCCCGGAACACGTCATTTTGACAGTGTGTCTGAACTGATAAACCGAATTTTGTTAGACATGATAAGGTTAATCATGAGTCGCTCTGAGCTACCATTTCCTTCAATTAAACATAAACAGTGCATAACTTATTTTGAATAAGGTTCCATTATAATCTGTTTGACAGATATCATATTAGATATGAACAAGAAAGAAACCAGGTTTCTCAACCCTGATAATTTGGGAATGCTAGGCATATGTTTGGATGATACCAAACTAAAACCCAAATTGGATAAGTGCCAATTGTAGGTAATCCTAGGGATACCAAAGTATTGTACTTATACATCTCACAAGAGAACAATAAGATTGTTGCTCACCATGCAGTTTTCCTAAGAGGAATACCGATATGCAGTGGTAGGTGGGAGGATAGTAAAACTCGATGAAAATCGGAGTAATACTGTTCAAAGCACCGATTCCTAATGGAACACAAATAGTTCATCAAGGATGTAACTATTCCATTAATCTTTGAATACACAAGAACTGCGTATGTTAGAGAGAGTCAGAAAACAACCTGGGGTATGGGTTTCTGATCTCACCTCATAAAGATGTTAATCTTTTGAGGTATACCAACTGACTACGTATGAGGAAGTGATACAAGGTATCGACTCCCTATTATGACAAAGTGTCATAAATCCGAAATGGATTCCATGTATATCAACATGTTTGGATACTAGTTGATGTAACATAAGGCATTGTGCCTATTGGTACTGTATAAGTCTTCAAGGAAGACATACATGGATGGCAACATACCAACGTATAAAGCTAGGCTTTTAGCGGAAAGGTATCGTTATCAGGATTGTGTTGATTACAATTCAACCTTTTAACTGTTGCCACGGTAAATCCATTTGGATAATTCTTGCTCTGTCTCTCCTCACTTGGGCAATGTAATCAGGACAGTTCCTTTTCCAGTGCCCGAATTTCCCGCAGTGGTGGCATTTGTCTTCAGAAGCCCTTTTGGGCTTAGCAATCTTTGCCTGTTGTTGAGGACCAAAAGCCTTCTTCTTATTCTTTCCCTTGGACCGTCCTTGGGAAGAAGCCGAAAGAGAAGTAGTTCTAGGAGGGCGATTCGGTACTCCCTTCTTAAGGTCCTCTTCTGCCGTGAGCAACATCCTATGTAGCTCCTGGTAGGTACAGACAGTCCCGTGCATGTTGAAGTACATCACGAACTGGCGAAATGAAGCTGGTAGTGTACCAAGAATGACACTCCTACCGAGAATGTCATTCAAGATGAGATTATGTTGCCTCAATTGATCGATCAAATCGATCATCTGAAGAACATGTGGGCTAACACTCTGCCCCTCATCCAGACGCACATGGAACAGTTCCATGGCGACTTTGTGAACAATCACTTGTTCCTGGTTCTCAAACGATTGTCTCAATCGCGTCATCATACTATAGGAATCTAACATACCATAGTACTGTTGCTTGAGTTTCGGAGACAGTGAACTAAGGATGTATGATTTAACCCTTAAATCATCATCCTTCCAAGTTTCAAAAACTTGGCGTTCCTCCTCCGAAGCATCCTCGCCCACTGCAAGGGGCAACAGACCCTCAAGAACATAACCCAGCTTCTCGGAATCGAGGACAATCCTCAAATCCAATTCCCAGTCTGCAAAGTTCTCAGCGCCTTTCAGTTTGTTCGCATCAAGCATACGCACAAACTGATTTGTGGATTGTGCCGCCATCGCCAATCTATCATATAGATCACGAAAAACGGTTAGCAGAAATTAAAACAGTTTCATATAATATCAAAAGCATAAACTAGATCATGGATTTTTAATCTAATATGCCCCTCCCACTAAATCATGCAATACTGTAATCCCAAAACAGAATACAAATATTAATAATTAAATTAAATACTAATAGTGAAAAGTGGATCCCGTGAATATATTTCGGCTCACAGCAGAGGCACGGTCTCGCCTACGTATATTCATCAGGTAGACAACTCATTTGTCAATCATTCACTAATGACTCCTAAGTATCCGGTCCTGGCCGTTTCTCGTTGTCGCTGCGAAGGCAGGCCCACAAGGAGACGTACCAAGGTTAAACTCGTCAATAGTAAACTCAAGTTACTTACGTAATCCTGACAGCTAGGACACGTTCAGAATTCCGCTTTTACTTGAATTTACCTAGTATCTGATATACATCCGATATAAATAAATCTTTATCGGCTACATCCTCACAACAGAGGCACGGTCTCAGATGTAGTCACAAAGAAGTATTCATAAACCGTATTGACAAGACGGACCATATAACATGCATCAAATACAAAATTACATTCAAACCTTATTAATTAGGGATTTTCCGCTAAGTGTCATACACCCTAAATCTAACCAATTTAGATCCTAATAAGCATGCATAAAGTCAAGAAAACATGATTAAACATTGATTCAATGAAGGCTAATCATTTTAGGTGGCCTAGAATCAGACTCGCTCTGATACCATTTTGTAGGGGTTTTTAGGGGTTGAATCCGGTAACGCAGCGGAAGCGGTGAAAATCCGATTTTCAGATTTCAAAAATTTTTCTCGGATTAATTAAATAAACATATTTATTTAATATTCCAATAATCAATTATGAAATAAAATTCAAATGAATCATATTCAAGTGAATTTACCAAATTACCCTTGCTTTGTATTTTTGTCCATTTTAGTCCGAAATTGATTAATCAATTTTGAATGATTCTAAATCATTTCTAAGATGAACTTAGCATGTTCAAAACACCAAAAGCTACAAAAACTCCATAAATCATCATCAAAGCCGTGAGCACCATTTGGTCATTTCATGTCTCAAAAGTCATCCAAATGAAATCCAATCAACATGAAACTTTATATGCATCATATACACACCCAAATGCACAACATATATGAAAACCCCCAAATTTGGAATTGGTCATGAACCCTAATTTTTCAATTTCCTCAAATTGGACAAATTAGACCAAATAGTTAAATCAATTACTTTAATCATCATTCTTCCATCCAATCCAAGTCTCAACACAATGAAACAACTCAAGATCAAATCTAGGTCATTTAAGGGTGGGTCAATAACTCTAGATTAGCAACATGGTTTTCAAAACCTTAAAAGAAAGTTATTACTACAATAGTTATACACTTCCTTCATTACACATGCTTCACACTTCACCAAAACTTCCATCAACAAAAACCACAAGGAACAAAGAAAGAAACATCCTAAGAATATCATATATTAAAGCCTAGAACCTAAGGAACAAATTCCTTACTAATAGCAAGTTCAAGAAACTTACTAAAATCCAAGCTTTTGATGTTTGTCTTTCTTTTTCTTTAGGCTCCTTTGGCTTCCTTTTGTGAAATTTATGTTTTGTGAAATGTATTAGGTTAACCAAATGAAAAGCAAATGAAAACAATATATACTTGTTCAAAGAATAGCCTTGGCCGAATTCAATGTCCATGTATATACCAAATTTTCATTTCAAATTCATTTCAAAATCATTTAATCAACTTGACAAATATCTAAAACACTTTATGGATATTTATTTAAGTCAAAAATTGCAACTAATGTCATTTACTTCAAATATCCTAACATAAGATATTATATTTTAATTAATTTAATCATTTAACAATTAAATAATTAATTAATTAATCAAATACAAATATATTAAATATATGTATTATATTTACATTAAATATCAAAAACATATATTCATTTAGGATAAAAGTCAAATAACTCATTTTGACTATTAATTAATGTGTATTTAAATTAATCAAGTATTAAATGTAAATACACAAAATTAGGCGAATGACTATCTAGTCCCTTTAGCACGAATCTTGCGTTTAACCTTTAAACGACTTTATAAATAATCAATATTATTTATTAATGTTGATCTAGTGCTCTACGAGTATGTTTCATTATTGAGACTCTCTAGATTAGGGTATATCCGTCACGAAATCAAATTTCGTGTCCATAATCTATCCACCCGTAGATTATGACGATCACAGATAATCTCGCTGAACCATACAGGTCGAGGTCATGGCAAATGTATAATTCCTCCGTCACAGGTATCCGGATAAATCCCAGAGATATAGATTTAAACGTCAAATCTCTATCGGGATTATCTAGTCGACTATTCTATTAGCAATCTCAAAAGAATGTTTAGAACTAGCTTCTAAACTTTACCACGGGCCCATGGTTTTATCTGATTGCTAATCATATAGACTACTTATGCTCTGATACACAGAACTGACGGATCCTATCTTGATACACATAAGACACCCTGAGGATCTATCTACACCTAACGAACAAGCGGAGGTCTGATCTAAATAGATCGGTGACGTGACTGCCGTCTAAGTGTAGAAGATGTCTCATGTGCCCACAATGGCATCTCAAGTCTAAGAATCACAAGTGCTACTCAACCCAAGAAGATTCTTATTGATGCTGGTGTACCATCCATTAAGAATCTTCGGTGAGGCGTTCAGTGTTTATCCGCTATAAACACCTACACGTCTATACTAGTCTCCAAGACTAATGGTTCATTGAGAAACCATTGGAATCATATATTCCAGTATACGACATGTACCGGTCTCAATGGGTTTACTTTACTTACCAAGTAGTGTAAACCTTGACCAGGAACAGTCTGAGAATGACAACGTCATGATACTACTCAATGTCCATTGCGACGCTTTTGCAACTGTATCATGACTAATCATTCTAGGGTCATTACGTCTTTACCATATAGAAAGATAGATTATATTATAGAAACTGCATATATTATCATAATAATAATGTTTTACAGAAGTATTTAACAGAAATACCACCGGGAATTGGCGCTCTGAGCACCAACCCCAACATGAAGTTAAGAACATCTGTTAGTATCTTAGAGATCTAATGATGCTGTCTTAAACTGTGGAGAATGAGAACTGAAGTGACTGGGTGTCAGACACTCGAGTGACTAGCTATAGGCCAAGTGGAGATTGTTGGACAATTATGACCCATAGCGTCAAATTTGTACATATCAGGTGTTGTTGTACAAATTAACTATGTGACAAAGGAGATTACACTCTTATCATTGTGATTAGATCACCTAGATGTATAAATGATAGGAGGTCACTATGATTAGTTCCTGGATTGAGATGATATGAGACAATATCAGTCCACGAAGGATTAATCATTAAACATCCCTAGTCAGAGCATTATCGAGATTGGACATCGATGAATGCGTAAACGACTAGTATTACACTTGTGCGCGTTGTTAGGGCACGACGACATAGTTCTCATATATTGGGTATAGGATACTCATGCAAGTGTAATAGGAGGTGTGTTTCACCGATGGTACGGGAAACAGCTTCGCTCTGGATAGACCCCCTCGGAATTCCATTGGTGGTAGTATGACTATGTATCTATGAAAATCCGAAATCAAGGTAGGTGTATTTGGTCTTAACCTGAGACTTGCACCGCTAATACTTGCGACAATCAATATACTTTGGTTGAGGTCATCCAGGGCTTTAACAGGTTCTGTGTGTTGGCGACTTGATCGCATAAAGGATTTTGATGACATCAACGTGAATGAAGACTTCGACGTACAAACACGAAGCATTACAAAAAGTGTCGAAGCATATGGGGTGAAGAGCGAAATATGAAGACTAGCGGCAAATCGAAGATAATGATTAAGAGCTAAATTTTATTGTAAGTGAGTTTACTCAAGTGATCTAAAGCTCTTAGGAATCATACATTTTGCATCACTTGCATTTAAAATGGATTAGAATGCTTAAAGAATCATTTGCACTTTATTTGCACAAAATGAATTTCTATGCACAAGTGCATCGGTAAATGATCTTCCAAAAACTATTAAACGGTTGAATTAAACTTCAAATGATATACCGTTAGATAGATATGTGTCTCTAGTTTGCTAAGGTTCAAACGGAACATAATTCCGATGCATAGAACTTTTGCTAGAGCCTTTTTAGTACAACATGTTCAGATGTGCGTTTTCTGCGTACACGTCACATTAGAAAAATTCCATAAAATTTATCTTAATGTTTGTGGAGCTGAATTTTTTACAGACGCTAGATCTATGTGTCTAGTTTATGTAGAAATTTACAAATCATGATTTGGAATTTTCTAGAGGAAGTTATGGCCAAAATACCAAGTGTCGTCAGTCTTGACTGGTCATGCACATACTAAAACCAGGGAGCTCCATGCCGGTCCCCATGCCGGTTTGCTCGCCGGTCTCCATGCCGGTTTTAGCTGAGAAAATATGCTCTCTGGAACCAGGGAGCTCCTCGCCGGTCTCCTCGCCGGTATCCTCGCCGGTTTGCTCGCCGGTCCAACGGCTAGTTTTTTGAACGTTATGTTACCGTTGGAGCCCTAGACCGGCATGTCGGTTTCCTCGCCGGTTTCCTCGCCGGTCTCGCTGTGAGTTGGCTAAAAGCTTTGCATTTTATTATAAATAGAACCCCAACTCCTTTGCCTCAAGTTAGAGACTTAGAAAACCTTCATACACATTCTCTAAAGCAAATACAAGAGTGTCTTAAACCTTCATACACTTAAACACTCATACAAGCTCACACACATCTTCATATCATTTAGTGAGCTTAGATCACTTGGGTTTGCATCTCACACAATCTTCATTATATTTGTGAGTGCCCAAGTGTGTTTTACAATTTCTTTATCAAAAACACTTGCGGTTTGTGAAATCCCATAGTTTGGGTAAGTTGTAAAGGTTGTGAGTGCACCTACGAACAAAACTCAAAGTTGTAAAGGTTGTGAGTACGCCTACGAACAAAACTCAAAGTTGTAAAAGGTTTGGAATGCACCTTTGCGGAAAACTCTTGGTTACGAGTGAGCCACGACAAAACTCGGATTTTAGTGGAAATCTTCAAGCGAGGCTTGGGGGAGTGGACGTAGGCACGTTTGGCCGAACCACTATAAATCTCGGTGTCGAATTTCTCTTTCTCTTAACTTTTACTTATTTGCAAGTTTTATTTACATTTATAATATTGAATTGAAAACTTGCATATAGGTTATTATTTACAATAGAGAAAATTAACCTAAGAGCCTATTTGGTAATAAGAGCTTAAAATCGGCAAATATTTTATAATTCCGCATTTGTAGCGATAACCCAATTCACCCCCCCCTCTTGGGTATAGAGAGAGTTTGTCGCTATTGCTTGTAGGTACTTTCACTGTGTACGCCAATGCTGGGTATATTGAGAATCGTAGTGTGTTGGGTGTGATGTCAAGACGGAAGTGTCACTCCAGTCATATGGAGTTGATGATCACGCAGGGATACATAACTGGTTCTCTAAATAAGGTTGCAACCGTCCGGATAATATGACTTTGTCATGATTATTCGATATTAAAGAGACTAGTTGCTCGTAATCCGATATATGCTTCATACAGGGCAGACACTGTACCAGCCCCAGGCCTCGCATGTGATCATCTGATACTGGACAGAAATACGCAATACTACGTATACTACGCCTGATACAGATCCTTTATTCCTGTAAGGATGTTTCTGGAGAATTGGGTAGGCATGGCATTTTGCTAGAAGCCAACCTTGTCTTGTAAATCGGTAAAACGTAGTACTAGGTGCTTACGTGTTCGGATAGTCCGACAACCGTATTTACTGCCAACATATCCGGGGATCTCATGGGTCGCTTCCCGAAGATTCACCGATGACATATGACTCGCACATTAATTAATCTGGGATTAATTTAATGAGAGAGAAAATTAATCTGCGATTAATTGCGGAGATATTTTATCTGGGATAAAATATCATTTAAAGAGAGAAAATGTTTAATTTGGAATTAATCGATAAATTAATATATTCGATATATTAAACGAAATTGGATTTCGATGCGGAATTAAAATTAGATTTTAATTCGGGCGAACGAGTTAATTTAGAATTAATTCGTTAGCGACGTGAATAGTGATTTCGCCAGGCGTAATCGTTTAATTGCGTCACAACGGAAAATTCGTTAATTTGGAATTAGCGAACCCGAGCCCGGGATTGTTTGCGAGCGCATTCGTATTTCGAATTCGAGTGCGGCACGCAAGTCAAATCATTAGTCACATCAAGTGTCAAATCACATGCTTTGAGTGATGTGACAATTGATTGATTGATTGATGTGAGTTGATGTGAGATGATGCAAGCATTTAATGCTTGACTTTTTGGAATTGTAAAATGGTAAATGGTTAATTGATTTTGGAAATAAATAAACCTATTACACATTTTTTTCATTTCTCTCTTCTTGGTTCACGCAATTTTGGAGCCAAAACTCCTCTCTCTCTCTCACGACTTCTTCTTCTCTTTTGGCCTTGGAGGCAAATTGTTCTTCACTGGTTTTGTAAAAACCGTGAGACTTGGAGAAGAGATTGAAGATTTTGTGGCAAGATCAAAGGTGCTAGCACACTCTAGAAGGCATACAAGGGGATAGGGAAACCATCTCATGAGCATGGAATCACCATTGATGAAGCTTGGAGCTTGAAGATGAAGATGGAGTCAAAAACCCACCATGACCGAATCCTTGGAGCCCAAACCAGTGGGTTTGCCGAGCTTGACAGAGGAGGAAATGGAGCTTTGTTCTTCGATGCATCCAATCCATTCATTGTGAGTATTCTGCACCTCCTTTGATGTGTATTCATACTTGTTTCATGCTTGATTAATGATCTTGGGAAGCTTATAAAACTCCAACAACCGCCTGGTTGGTCGGTTTGTAATTAATTATTAATTTGACTTAATCAGGATACCGCATTTATGGCTGGTTGGTAATTATCACGTAAAGTTAATATATTATATTAAGGGAGATATCTAAAATAGTAGTAATAAAAGTTGATCATCTAACCCCATCATTTTCTTTGATTGTACTTTTACTTTATTTAATTTCAGTAATTTACTTTTTAGTATTTAATTTTCAGTATTTTACTTTATGTCTTTTATTTTATTTAAATTTTTACTACCCGTAAATATGTGTCGTAACTAAGCCAGTTTTCTGGGGTTGTGATGAAATCCAATATCACCGGTTTATAAGGGGTTAAATTATAGCTTGGGTAATATAAAGGTTTATTTATTGAGTCTTAATCTTAATGCTTTTTATTAACTGGCCATTAATAAAATTGATTAGGTAAACTTAAAATGAACTTGGAAAAAGGGATTTTAGGTTAAAGACCTTAGACTCAATAGCCCACGATCTTCCTTGAGGATAGATAACCATTTAATATATTTCCTTACAGGATAGGAATATACCTGTCGGGCGGGGGTAGCCATAATTGGAACTTAAACTTAATGAATCCAGGTAATTTGGTTGACATAGACATATGGTTCAATTGGGTTATATTAGGTATTTGTAATCGACCATCGGAAGAGGCTTTTACATAATTTAGTGTTCCAGGTTAATAAATTAATATATTACCCAACTTTAAGATAACCACTTTATCTTTAATAGATATTGGGAGGATTCACAACCCTGGATAGTTTTATAAATTTGAATTTTCTTCAATCTACTTTCAATAAATTTTATTTACTTGTTTTAAGTTTTAAAGTCACCACCCAATCAAACAATCAATCTATTAGATACTTGTAAACATTTGACCACATAAAAAATTAATAGCAAAGGTCTTAAGTCCTCGTGGGATCGATACTTTTTATACTACTTGAACGATACGTGCGCTTGCGTTATACGTGTGTGTTTACGCACCGGTCAAGTTTTTGGCGCCGTTGCCGGGGACTTATTTATCTTTCACTATTAGTTTTAAGGTTAGATACATTTACTTGTATCTAATTTCTTTTTACTTATTTTTGTTTTCTTGTATTTCAGGTTCTCAGAAAATTCATGAGACGAACCAGAAGCTTTGAACTCCGACCGCTTGACCCAGAAATTGAAAGAACCATCAGACAGTTGAGAAGGGAAAGGCGAGAAGGCCAAGAAGCTTTAGTCAATATGGAACATGAACCTTTGGAGGTTGCACCACCAATTCCCATTCGAGACAGAACCATTCCTGTGGTTGACAGACTCATTTCTTGCATTGTACTTCCTCCCTTACCAGCAATTGCGGGTGACATCAAAACATGCATTCAGATGATTCAGCAGTCAGTTCAGTTTGGGGGGAATGCAACTGAAGATCCTAATGCCCACATCAGCAACTTCCTGGAAGTTTGCGACACTTTCAATTACAACCGAGAAGCTGAAGAAGCAATGTGACTGCATGTTTTTCCATACTCCTTGAAGGACAGAGCCAAAGTTTGGCTACATTCACTACCAGCAGGTTCCATCACAACTTGGAACACTTTAGCCACCAAATTTCTTACAAAGTACTTTCCACCAGCCAGAACCGGAAAGCTGAGGAATGACATCACATCCTTTGTACAACAAGATTCAGAATCCCTCTGCGAAGCTTGGGAAAGATTCAAAGATTTACTCCGGAAATGTCTTCACCATGAAATTCCAAAATGGCTTCAAGTTCAAACCTTCTATAATGGACTTTCTGGAATAATGAGAACCACAATCGATGCTGCTGTTGGAGGAGCTTTAATGGCAAAAGGAGAAGATCAAGCCTGGGACCTAATCGAAGAAATGGCCAACAACAATTCCTTGTGGCCAACAGAAAGGAGCATGATCCAAAGAATTGCAAGAATTTATGAAAGTGGAGCCAATACAGCAGTCAACGCCAAGCTAGATCAGATATGCAAATTCATGGAGACTCTTACCACTGGATCCACAAGCTCACCATATGGAGGAGCACCAGAGTTGAACCAACTTGAAGAGACGGTGA
Organism: Zanthoxylum bungeanum; assembly: GCA_019454045.1. Taxonomy (NCBI): domain Eukaryota; kingdom Viridiplantae; phylum Streptophyta; class Magnoliopsida; order Sapindales; family Rutaceae; genus Zanthoxylum; species Zanthoxylum bungeanum. Next base: position 790 of record SKCR01034118.1, on the reverse strand, counting down.
ATTATGTCAACAATTTCAACAGACAGTGGAACAATCCATATTCCAACACCTACAACCCATGGTGGAGGAATCATCCCAATTTTTCATGGAGCAACGATTCAGGCCAAAAGCAGAACTATCCACCACCTGAATTCCAGTAACAGAACAAAGGCCAGGAGCAGGCAAATGAACCAGGAATAACAGAAGTGTTGACCCACTTGAAAAAGATAGAAGCAAAACACGACTCTCAAGCATCAAGATATGATGCTATGTTTCAATCTCAAGCAGCAAGATATGATGCTATGTTTCAATCCCAAGCAGCATTAATTCAAAGTCAATCAGCTTTTATTAAAACACTGGAGAATCAAATTGGACAACTGGCCAATGCTCAAAGTTCCAGACCGCCAGGTAACCTTCCTAGCAACACAGAGCCAAATCCAAGGAATATGGGGAAGGAGCAATGTTATGCCATCATATTAAAAAGCGGTACTGAAATCAACAAAGATGTTGGAGCCAAAACAGTTGCTGAGGAAGTTCCAAAAGAAACAAAGCAACAGATGGAGGAAAAAGAAGCAAAGGAAAAAGAACAGATCATTCCACCTCCACCTTTTCCTCAACGTCTTCAGAAGAACAAATTGGACAAGCAGTTTTGTCTGTTCCTGGAGATATTTAAAAAGCTGCATATCAACATTCCATTTGCAGAAGCGTTGGAACAAATGCCCAACTATGCCAAATTCATGAAAGACATTCTTGCACGAAAGCGGAGATTGGGAGATTACAAGACAGTAGCATTATCAGAAGAATGCAGCGC
>SKCR01034117.1:0-32609 GCA_019454045.1 Zanthoxylum bungeanum | reverse complement strand
AGCTAGGAGCTGCGTTTCTCATGTCAAAATTATGTTTTTGGAGGCAGTGGACTGCATGCAGTAAGCTTACCAAGGCAGTGCGTTTTTGGGCATGATTCGTCTTCTAATCGACATAACCGATCAATGTAAGTATTCCGCTATCTTTATTGGTGTATTCACGCATGTTTTCATGTCTTGTTTGATCTTGGGACCTTAGAATAACCCAATGTCGACATGAGATGTGCGTCTTGGAAACTTGACGGTATATTCTATGTTTCCTAAGCACAACTCGGATAGCCTACGACGGAGGGATTTTTAAACATATGTGATGACCTCGACTTGTATAGTTCAGAAAGGTCGTTCGTGTTCATCGCGAATTCAGAGGTGACCGAATTACGTACATATTAGCTAGGCTTATATGACGAACGTATCTGAACTTAGAGAGTCCCAATATGAAGTGTACTCGTTGAGCACTTAGGTAGCCGATTATTTTTGATAAAATATAATATTCGATATTATAATTATCAACTAAGATAATCAAGTGTTATTGAATAACATTGATTATTTATTTTGACCTAATTGGATAATTCAATAATTACACAAGGGCTTAATTGTAAAATCATAATTATCTCTACCATTCGAGGATATTATGGTAATTGTAAGTATGTAATAATAGGTGGTTTTGGCTTGATTTAATTGGATTAAATCAAGGTGGCAAATATTTAACTAATCCATTTCCTAATCTTTGGCTTGATTTAATTGTATTAAATTAAAGTGGGAGACAATGGAGATTAGTGACACATAATTATACATATTTGGACAAATTAGATTAAGCCCACTTAAAAGTTGATTACAACTTTTATTAATTAAAAATTGCCTAAGTTTTGCTATAAATAGCAAGCTTTATGAATGTTTTAATTACAAGTTCAAATAAAAGCATAAGCAAATTCTTGAGAGATTAGCCTAAGTTAGAGAAGTGTTTAAAGAAACTTGTGAGGTCTCTACAATATTTCATCTAGGAGAAATCAAGATTGGATCTTGAAGTGAAGCTTGGAAGCATTGGAAACAAGATTGGATCTTGGAGTCAAGCTTGCATACCTTGGAGGTTCTCCAATAATTTCAACAAAGGAGAAGTAGATTGGATCTTGCATCAAGCTTACTAGGTAATGTTTGATCTTCTCCAAGCTATGTTTATTTGTGTATTAGATGCATGATCACATAGCTTAAGTTTGAATAAGGCTAATCAATTGTGTTAGGATACTTTAGAAGTATAACACAACATGCTTGTAATTAGGTCAAAATATTCATGTTGGACATGTAACAATTAATTAGAGTTTGGAACTCTAGATTAAAGCTTAGAGCTATGGCTACCATTCTAGATTCACTTGACCACCTTTAGGTGGACTAGAATTGTTCACGGGACATTTCGTATTGGGATTCTAAAATGGTTTGTGTATTGGATTCAAAATTTACGCAAATGCGTATTTAGAATAAATTTATGTTTTTGGAAAAATATTTGATATTTTGAAAAACTAGATTTTTATTCTATAACATGTGTTTATGTTGGTTTTGAAATTAAAAATTATTTTGAGTGTTTTTGAAGTGTTTAGGGAAGACCGGATGCTATTAGGGTTATAGACCCTAATGTTGCAGCTCTCTGGAATGAGAGCTGCAACTTAAAAGAATTGAAATGAAAAATAAAAAATAAAAAATAAATAAAAAAAAAGAAAGAAAGAAAAAAGAAGGTGCAGCAGCTGTGCGCTACAGTGCTGTGCGCACTGTAGCGCGCACTGTGGCGCGTGTACACCACGCGCATAGAGTCATTCGTGCACACTGATTTTGTATTACTTCGTTCGGGAGCTTCCGGACTCCGTTTCAGTCCCGGTTTTTTCCTATACACTTGTAATGGAATATATTATTTCATCAAATGATTTAAAATTACACCCATACTTGATATCCATGGGTTAGACCCATTTCCGCTGCCCGGGGCACCGATTCGACCCTAGAGGTTCCACAACTGCCCCAACAGAATGGTATCAGTAGCAAAGGCTTAACCACACAACACATATTTTGAATCTATGCCATAGCAATTTTAATTTAATTATGCATAAGACATATTAGATATGTATTGCATTTTTAATTAAAACTTTGACCTAATTAATTTATGACTTGATTGTCATAAATCTCCCGTGATTAGGTGATTACTTTTAAGTAATATTATATAATGTTGGAGCATTATTGGATGGTCTGTCTTGTCAATACGGAGATGAATGAGTTCTTACTATTTATATCCAATATCGTCATTATGTGAGGGTATAAGTGCTCGGAACTTAGGTCGGTCCGGTAAAACATTAGATGTAGCGTGATGAGTTAACGTAGTCATCCAATATCGTCATTAGTGTGAGGGTATACATACGAAGCTCATTAGTGCACATTGACAAGTATATACCTAGAACACTTCTTAATCCAATATCGTCATTAGTGTGAGGATAAGAAACGGTTCAGGACCAAACTAGGAGTCACATGAAGTGATTGACCTTGAAGTCTACCTAATGAGTTTACAAATGCCAATATCGTCATTAGTGTGAGGCTGGAGTAAATGTCATGGGATTCACTTCCCGCTATGAAATTTTGATATTTCTATTTTTTTTTTTCCGTTAAGGGAGATTACGGAATTACGTAAAGTAGTGGGAGGGCACTGATAGATTTAAAATTCCATAATCAATTAGTGTTATCACTTTTGAAATGAAAATTGTTCTGCTACTACTCAAAAATATTGTCTTGTAGATGGCTGTCGCTAATCCATTGATGAAACTTTTGGATTCCAATAAGCTAAAAGGAGCCGAGAACTATTTCGAATGGGAAATGAACATACGCCTTGTCTTGGAGTATGAAAAGTTGACTTATGTCACTATCAATCCACTGCCTGTTGATATCGATCCTGACTCCACTCCAGAAGAGCGAGAAACTTTTGATAGATGGAAAGATGATAACCTAAAGGTGAAATCCTACATCTTGGGATCGATGGTTCCAGATTTGCTGAGACAATACATTGAAGTACCGGATGCTTGGAGCATCATGCGAACACTCAAGGAGTTGTTCGACGTAAATCAAGAGATGGAACTTTATCGAAGGTCTAAGGAACTGTTCTGTGTTGAACTCAAGGAAGGAGGAGCTGTCAGCACTCATGTTTTGAACATGATTGACCAAATTCGATATATTGAACGACATGGCATTGTGTTTGATGAAAGGCTAGGCCGTAATTTGATTTTGTCTTCTTTGTCTGGTTCTTATGCTGGTTTTGTATTGAATTTCCATATGCATTCGATGCAAGCCACATACGAAGAACTTCATAACATGCTACGCACGGCGGAGCAAGATTTGAAGAAAGGCAACCCCACATTGTATCTCCATGGTGGAGCTGGCTCTTCAAAGACTTCTGGGAAGTCAAAGAAAATTAAGATGAGGAAGAAGAAGATATTAAAGAAAAACTCCAAGAAGCGCAAAGCGCAAAACCGAAAGTAGCTCGTGATCAATGTCTACAATGCAAGAAGTCTGGACACTGGAAGAAGGACTGTCCAGAGCTTAAAACATGACCCTCATGTATGCTTTGTATTTTTCCAATTATTGACATCTCATTAGCTTTAGATGCAAATAGTGGATGGGTATTAGACACTGGCAGTCCCACTCATATTTGCAATTCCTTGCAGGAAATGAGGGTTAAACAAAGAGAAGGCTGAATAAAGGAGATCCAGCTTATAGTGGCAATGGCGAGACATTGGATGTCAAGGCCATAGGAACTGTTGTTCTAGATCCCAAATGGATGTAAATTAGATTTGCATGACTGTTATTATGTTCCCTCACTTATCAGACAAATAATATCACTGCCTATATTAGATAAAGAGTGATATAAAATAAACATTAATGATGAAACTTTATGTTTGTATGATAAAGAAAATTTATTGAAATGTAAATGTTCTTTATCAAACGGTCATTATGTTTTGGAAACATGTAGAAATGTCTTTAATATAGAGAAAAATACAAGTAGGAAGTCTGAACTAAATAATACTGAATTATGGCATATAAGATGGGCCATATAGGTGTTAGACGTCTATCCAAATTGGTGAATGATGGTTTGATTGAAAATCTTACCTTAGATCCTTATCCGATTTGTGAGTCATGTATCCAAGGAAAGATGACAAAGGCCCCATTTCAAGTGTTGGACACCGTGCTGGAGATTTACTGGAGCTAATACACAGTGATGTGTGTGGTCCATTAAATCACGCCGCTCATGATGGTTCCACATACTTTGTGACTTTCACAGATGACAAGTCTAGATATGGATATGTCTATCTGATGAAACATAAGTCGGAAACATTTGACAAGTTCAAAATATTCTGAAACGAAGTAGAAAAATAAACCAGTAAATTTATCAAATGCCTTAGATCAGATCGAGGCGGTGAATACATGAGTGAAGAATTCAAAAATTATTTAAGGGAGAATGAAATTCTCGCCCAATATAGCCCACCAGGAACACCTCACCACAATGGAGTGTCTGAGCGTAGAAATCGTACTTTATTGGATATGGTGCGATCCATGATGAGCTATACAAATCTTCCTTATTTCCTTTGGGGTTACGCTTTACAAACTGCTGCCTACATACTTAATAGGGTTCCATCGAAAGCTGTTTCTACGACCCCCTATCAGATATGGTTCGGTAGAAATCTAAGTCTTAAGCATTTAAAGATTTTGGGTTGTCCTGCATATGTTAGAATTGCGCAGCGGGATAAACTAACACCAAGTGGGTATAAATATAGGTTTGTTGGATATCCTGATAATTCCATGAGATATCAATTCTACGATTCCGAACAACGAAATGTATTTGTTGTTCGCTTTGCAACTTTTCTTGAAAAGAAATTTTTGAGAGAAAGTGGGAATTGTAGAGAGATTAAACTTGATGAGTTTGATCCCAACATTAAGGAACCTGAGATGGAACCATAGATCCAACTAGGTGAAGGATCTACAACAAGGGTTCTACGTAAGTCGAATAGAATATCAAGGCCTCCTGAGAGACTATTTTTAACATCTGATGTGAGCCTTGATGTTCTCCTCTTGGAGGAAACAGATCCGACTACGTATAAGGAAGCAATATTGGATATCGATTCGGGAAAATGGCAGGAAGCCATGAAATCCGAAATGGATTCAATGCATGCCAATCAAGTCTGGGACTTAGTTGAACTTCCCGAAGGAGTTAAACTTATTGGTTGTAAATGGGTTTACAAAAGGAAGCGAGGGCCCGATGGAAATGTGGAAATATTTAAGGCCCGACTGGTAGCGAAAGGTTACACTCAACGTCGTGGGATTGACTATGAGGAAACTTTTTCACCAGTAGCCATGCTAAAATCCATTAGGATTCTTTTAGCCATTGTTGCATATCACGACTATGAGATATGGCAGATGGATGTGAAAACCGCTTTCCTAAATGGATTCCTTGAAGAAGATATTTATATGGAACAACCAGAAGGTTTCATATCCAGCGAGACTTCAAACTTGGTTTGTAAGCTCCAAAAGTCTATTTATGGACTTAAACAGTCATCCCGAAGCTGGAATCGTTGTTTTGATGAGATAATTAGATTATTTGGATTCATTAAAAATGAGGAAGAACCATGTGTTTATAAGAAAGTTAGTGGGAGTATGATAGTTTTCCTAGTCTTGTATGTAGATATGGGTGAAGCTTCCTATATACTAGGTATAAGGCTCTACCGAGATAGAGTCAGGAAGCTTATAGGGTTTTCACAATCGACGTACATAGACAAAATGTTAGAAATGTATAATTTTACCAACTGCAAGGCAGTAAATGTACCTTTCCGATACAGCATACATCTTTCGAAGAAAATGGCACCTCAAACTGAGGAAGAGAGAGTTAGGATGTCTAACTTTCCATATGCTTCTTGTATTGGAAGTATAATGTATGCTATGTTATGTACTAGACCTGACATCAGTTTCGGCGTCAGTGTGACCAGCCGATATCAATCTGATCCAGGTAATGATCATTGGACAGCCGTGAAACATATCCTAAAATATCTTAAAGGCACCAAGGATAAGTTTCTGATATATGGAGAAGATGAGCTACAAGTTAAGGGTTATACAGACTTCAACTTCCAGGGAGATCCAGATGATGGAAAATCTACATCATGATACATATTTACCCTTAACGGTGTTGCAATTAGTTGGCGTTGTTCAAAGCAAGGCTCAACAGCTGATTCCACCACTGAGGCGGAATTTATAACGGCTTCAGAAGCTGCTAAAGAAGCTGTTTGGATTAGAAATTTTATCACAGAACTTGGCGTTGTGCCTAGTATTGTGGATTTGATCCCATTATATTGTGATAATAACGGAGCCATCGCGCAGGCTAATGAGCCGAGGGCGCATTCCAAGTCTAAACACGTGGAAATGAAATATCGCATAATTAGAGAGATAATTGAACGAAAAGACATAGTGGTCTTAAAGGTTCAATGACAAGACAACATAGCAGACCCGCTTACAAAGGCCTTACCTCCTAAGTTATTCGATAAACATGTGGAGGAGATGGGACTACGATACCATCCAGATTGGCACTAAGCAAGTGGGAGTTTGATGGAGTTGGTGCTTGGAGGCCAATCCGAATTGTATATTTTATTATTTATTAATAAAATAACTACATTTTTCATTTCATACCCTATTAATGGTATTGTCATTACGCGTATTAAATTGATGCTAAGAATGACATCGACCTTAGAATAGTTTTGACACTAGGTGTAAATTATTCTTAAAATAAATATTCATAGTCGTTGGTTTTGGAATATGGTCGAATTCCTATAACCTAGAAGACTAGCACATGTCGTATATTGGAATTGGATTTCCAATGGTTTAACGCGATGTACCATGAGTTTTGGAAACTCGTATAGACATGTGGGTATTCGTTGGAGCGAATACTGAATGACTCACAGGTGATTCCTAATAGTTGGAAGTACACACCACCGTCAATAGGAATCTCCTTGAGTCGAGTAGCATATGTAATCCTTTGACTATAGGATATCATTGATTTTGTGTGAGATCCTCCACACTTAGATGCCATTTATGTCAAAAACCTTTCATGGTATGGCCTCTAGATGTTCGTTGGGTGTGGATCGATGCACACATTAATCAAGTGGGAAGCAAGATAGGATCCGTCGGCCCGTATGTGTACCATAAGGGGTTTAGGTATCCATGTTAGTAAAATCACGATTCTTAAATCTTTGGCCAAAGTCGATCACCTAGGGTGGATCGCATCAGTTATGAAGAATCATGGGCATGTCGACATGAGATGTGCGTCTTGGAAACTTGACGGTATATTCTATGTTTCCTAAGCACAACTCGGATAGCCTACGACGGAGGGATTTTTAAACATATGTGATGACCTCGACTTGTATAGTTCAGAAAGGTCGTTCGTGTTCATCGCGAATTCGGAGGTGGCCGAATTACGTACATATTAGCTAGGCTTATATGACGAACGTATCTGAACTTAGAGAGTCCCAATATGAAGTGTACTCGTTGAGCACTTGGGTAGCCGATTATTTTTGATAAAATATAATATTCAATATTATAATTATCAATTAAGATAATCAAGTGTTGTTGGATAACATTGATTATTTACTTTGACCTAATTGGATTAATTCAATAATTACACAAGGGCTTAATTGTAAAATCATATTTATCTCTACCATTTGAGGATATTATGGTAATTGTAAGTATGTAATAATAGGTGGTTTTGGCTTGATTTAATTGGATTAAATTAAGGTGGCTGATGAGCGGAAAATATATCAATATTTACCGCCCATTTTACTTAATATTTTGTTTAGTTTCTCGGGTTTGATGAACGTTTTGATGTGTTTTAGTTTATTTTACAGATAAAATAATATTGGGACACAATGAATTCATTTAGGACGAAATGTGGGTCAAATAAGGGCAAAAATTGGACTTGACATATTAATTTTAGAGATTGGAAACTTGAAAGGGCGTTTTAACGAAGTGCAGTTTTGGAAATTCTAGTTTTGCGCATCTGTCGTATTTTGGGCATAACGTTTTACTCCGATATCGGATTGAACTGATTGTATTTTGGGCATAACTTTATACTCCGATATCGGTTTGAGCTGATTCAAGTTCCAGATTAAAGAAGAATCAAAAATCTACAACTTTGAAAGAGAAAATAATTTTGAATTCTGAAGATATCATGCCCGAAATTGATGAACCATCCAAAAGTGTGTTGTGTGTAATTATTAAAGTCATTTTCAATCATTTTCAAAGAAAAAAATAAATTAATCAATAAATAATAAAAATTATCAAATCACCACCAAACATGATAAGCAATTAGTGGAGCAATTAATAATAGATTTGGTGGAACAATTAGTTGAGCAATTAGTGGAGCAATTAATAATTGATTTGGTGGATGATTTGATGGAGGCAAAATTTTGCCTATAAATACCAAGCCATTTCATTTGTAAATTCATACTTTCTTCTTTGAAATTCCTAAAGAATAAATAAGAAGATTGTATCTTGTTTGTTTATTTACAGCTTTCAGTAATTAATTTCCGCTTTCACACTTTCTTTTCTTTATTTTTCAGTTTTTACTTTCCGCAATTTACTTTTACGCACAATCCTTTCCTTTCTTTACTTTTGCAGTTTTTATTTTTCAAGCAATGAGGAGGTAATTCCCCTTTGCTGGGGTGAAAGGTAAAACTTTTATTATTGCTATTTATATTAATCTCCCTTAATTATAATATATAAACTATTTAAAACTTGACTTAATGAGGATACCGCTATACTGGCCGGTTGGTAATTAATTATAAATTGGTTTTAACTTGACTAAATATGGATACCGCCTGGTTGGTCGGTTGGTAATTAATTATTAATTTGACTTAATCAGGATACCGCCTTTATGGCTGGTTGGTAATTATCACGTAAAGTTAATATATTATATTAAGGGAGATATCTAAAATAGTAGTAATAAAAGTTGATCCTCTAACCCCCAACATTTTTTTTATTGTACTTTTACTTTATTTAATTTCAGTAATTTACTTTTCAGCAATTTACTCTTCAACAATTTACTCTTCAACAATTTACTTTTATTTTTTTTACTTTTTGCTTTTTACTTTTTACTTTTTTTACTTTTCAGTAATTTACTTTTCAGTATTTAATTTTCAGTATTTTACTTTATGTCTTTTATTTTATTAAATTTTTTACTACCCGTAAATATGTGTCGTAACTAAGCCAGTTATCTGGGGTTGTGATGAAATCTAATATCACCGGTTTATAAGGGGTTAGATTATAGCTTGGGTAATATAAAGATTTATTTATTGAGTCTTAATCTTAATGTTTTTTCATTAACTGGCCATTAATAAAATTGAACTGGGAAACTTAAAATGAACTAGACATAGGGATTTTAAGTTTAAGACCTTAGACTCAATAGTCCACGATCTTCCTTGAGGATAGATAACCCTTTAATAGATTTCCTTACAGGATAGACATATACCTGTCGGGCGGGGGTAGCCATAATTGGAACTTAAACTTAATGAATCCAGAGATATTTTGGTTGACATAGACATATAGTTCAATTGGGTTAAACTGGGTATTTGTGTCTGACCATCGACAGAGGCTTTCACATAATTTATTGTTCCAGGTTAATAAATCAATATATTACCCAACATAAGATAACCACTTCATCTTTAAAATGATATTGGAAGAAATCACAACCCTATATAGTTTTTAATATTGAATTTTCTTAAAATCTACTTTCGAACAATTTTATTTACTTGTTTTTAAATTTAGAATCGTCGCCATTTCAAATCAATCAAACAACCTGTTAGATACTAGTAATCATTTGACCTCATAAAATTAATAGCTTAGATATTAAGTCCTCGTGGGATCGATACTTTTTATACTACTTGAATGATACGTGCGCTTGCGTTATACGCGTGTGTTTACGCCGGTCAAGTTTTTGGCGCCGTTGTCGGAGACTTATTTATCTTTCACTATTAGTTTTGGGATTAGATACGTTACTTGTATCTAATTTATTTTTACTTATTGTTTTTGTTTTCTTATTTTTCAGGTTCTCAGAAACTACATGAGACGAACCAGAAGCTTTGAACTCCGACCGCTTGACCCATAAATTGAAAGAACCATCAGACAGTTGAGAAGGGAAAGACGAGAAGGCCAAGAAGCTTTAGTCAACATGGAACTTGAACCTTTGAACGTTGCACCACCGATTCCCATTCGAGACGGAACCATTCTGGTGGTCGACGGCTTCATTTCCTGTATTGTACTTCCTCCTTTACCAGCAAATGCGTGTGACATCAAAACATGCATCCAGATGATTCAGCAGTCAGTACTGTTTGGGGGAAATGCAACTGAAGATCCTAATGCCCACATCAGCAACTTCCTGGAAGTTTGCGGTACTTTCAATTACAACCGAGCAGCTGAAGAAGCAATGAGACTGCGTGTTTTTCCATTCTCCTTGAAGGACAGAGCTAAAGCTTGGCTACATTCACTACCAGCAGGTTCCATCACAACTTGGAACACTCCAGCCACCAAATTCCTTGCAAAGTACTTTCCACCAGCTAGAACTGCAAAGTTGAGGAATGACATCACATCCTTCGTGCAACAAGATTCAGAATCCCTTTGCGAAGCTTGGGAAAGATTCAAAGATTTACTCCGGAAATGTCCTCATCATGAGATCGCAAAGTGGCTACAAGTCCAAACCTTCTACAATGGACTGTCTGGAATAATGAGAACCATAATTGATGCTGCTGCTGGAGGAGCTTTGATGGCAAAAGGAGAAGATCAAGCCTGAGACTTAATTGAAGAAATGGCCCACAACAATTCTTTATGGCTAACAGAAAGGAGCATGATTCAAAGAATTGCAGGAATTTATGAAGTTGGAGCCAACACAGCACTGAATTCCAAGCTGGATGTGATTTGCAAAAATCTGAAAACTCTTAACATGAAAGTTCATGGTGGATCCACAAGTTCACCATTTGGAGGAGCACCTGAGTCGGAATCTTTCAACCAACATAAAGAAACGGTGAATTATGTCAACAATTTCAACAGACAAGGGAACAATCCATATTCCAACACCTACAACCCAGGGTGGAGGAATCACCCCAATTTCGCATGGAGCAACAATTCAGGGCAAAAGAACTACCCACCACCGGGATTCCAACAACCAAATAAAAGCCAGGAGCATGAAAAAGAACCAGGAATAATAGAAGTGCTGGCCCAGTTGAAGAAGCAAGAAGCAAAATACGATGCTTTAGCAGCTATGGTTCAAAATCAAGTAGCATTGAATCAAAGCCATTTAGCCTCTATCAAAGCACTGGAGAATCAAATCGGGCAACTGGCCAATGCTCAGAGTTACAGACCGCTAGGTAATCTTCCCAGCAACACAAAACCAAATCCAAGGAACATGGGAAAGGAGCAATGTCATGCCATCATGTTAAAAAGCGGTACTGAGATCAATAAAGATGTTGGAATCAAAGCAACAATTGAGGAAGTTCCAAAAGATGCAGTTCCACAGATGGAAGAAAAATAAGCAAAGGAAAAATAACAGATCACTCTACCTCCACCTTTTCCTCAGCGTCTTCAGAAAAACAAACTGGACAAACAGTTTGCTCGATTCTTGGAGGTGTTCAAAAAGCTGCACATCAACATTCCATTTGCAGAAGCCTTGGAAGAAATGCCCAGCTATGTAAAATTCATTAAAGACATTCTTTCACGAAAATGGAGATTGGGAGACTACGAGACAGTAACATTAACGGAAGAATGAAGCGCCATCATTCAGAGGAAACTTCCCCCGAAGTTGAAAGATCCTGGCAGTTTCACTGTCCCATGCACCATTGGAGAACATTACATCGGTAAGGATTTATGTGATTTAGGAGCCAGTGTTAACTTGATGCCTTTTTCTATTTACAGGAAACTACAAATCGGAGAAGCAATGCCTACCTCAGTCTCGTTGCAACTTCCTGATCGAACACTCGCATTTCCAAGAGGTGTTGTTGAAGATGTGCTGGTCAAAGTCGACAAACTCATTCTCACAGCAGATTTCATCATAATTGATATGGAAGAAGACAAAGAAGTACCTATCATTCTTGGGAGACCATTCTTGGCTACAGGTAAAACTGTGATTGATGTGCAAAAATGAGAACTGACCATGAGAGTGCAGGATCAAGAAGTGACCTTTAATGTTTTCAAAGCCATGAAATTCCCGAGCGATGAAAAGGAAGAAGAATGCTTCAGAGTTGATGTTGTTGATAGTATCGTTCAGGATACTGAGCCAAATCCCACAGATACACTTGAAGCTTGCATCACCAACATGACTGACAGCGAACTAGGTGCTGAAATCCTGAAATGTATTAACTACCTTGACAAACCATTCCGACTCAAAGCGACACCACCAGTTCAAAGCTTGGAACTGCCAAAGAAAGATCGAATCAAGCCTTCGATTGAAGAACCACCACAACTGGAGCTGAAGTTACTTCCGAGCCATCTCAGGTATGCATTTCTTGGAAACTCTTCTGAATTACCTGTTATTATTTCTTCTTCACTAACATTGGAGCAGGAAGAAAAGCTAATGAGAGTGTTACGAGAGCACAAGAAGCTATTGGCTAGACTATAGCAGATATTCGAGGCATTAGTCCATCATTTTGCATGCACATGATTCTGATGAACGATGAGTACAAACCCACAGTGGAGCATCAACGGAGACTCAATCCAATCATGAAGGAAGTCGTGAAGAAAGAAATCATCAAATGGTTGGATGCTGGCATCATTTACCCCATCTCAGATAGTATTTGGGTGAGTCCTATGCAGTGTGTACCAAAGAAAGGAGGAATTACTGTGGTCACCAATGAAAAGAACGAGCTGATCCCAACAAGAACGGTGACTGGATGGAGAGTATGGATGGATTACATGAAGCTGAATAAAGCCACAAGAAATGACCATTTTCCGCTACCATTCATTGACCAGATGTTAGACAGACTGGCGGGACATGAGTTCTATTGCTTTCTGGATGGATATTCAGGGTACAATCAGATTGCTATCGCCCCATAAGATCAGAAGAAAACCACCTTTACATGTCCTCATGGTACTTTTGCTTTCCGCAGAATGCCATTTGGATTATGTAATGCCCCCGCCACTTTTCAGCGTTGCATGATGGCCATCTTCTCAGACATGCTGGAGCAGAGTATAGAGGTATTCATGGATGACTTTTCTGTGTTTGGAGATTCTTTTGACCATTGCTTGCAAAATCTGGAACATGTGTTACAAAGGTGCGAAGATACAAACCTGGTACTCAACTGGGAGAAATGCCATTTTATGGTACAAAAAGGCATTGTTCTTGGACACCGGATCTCACAAAAGGGAATCGAGGTAGACAAAGAAAAGATTGAAACAATTGAAAAACTACATCCACCAACATCTGTCAAAGGGATTCAGAGTTTTCTCGGACATGTAGGTTTTTACAAGAGATTTATCAAAAAATTTTCCAAGATTGCTAAACCTCTATGCAATCTTCTGGAAAAGGATGTGCCTTTCAACTTTACCAAAGAATGTCAGGAAGCTTTTGAGATCTTAAAACAGAAGCTGGTCTCTGCCCCCATAATTGTAGCACCAGACTGGACCATTCCATTTGAAGTGATGTGCGATGCTAGTGATTTTTCTGTAGGTGCAGTTTTGGGACAACGCAAAGCAAAGATTTTCCACACCATTTATTATTCCAGCAGAACTCCGAATGACGCTCAACTCAACTACAAAACCACTGAAAAGGAGTTGCTCGCAGTTGTGTACGCTTTTGACAAATTCTGCTCCTATCTGTTGGGTCCCAAAGTGGTGGGCTACACAAATCATTCAACAATCAAATATCTGATCATGAAGAAAGATGCCAAACCCAGATTGATCCGTTGGATACTTATTCTGCAAGAATTCGATGTGGAGATTCGAGATAGGAAATGGATAGAAAACCAAGTGGTAGATCATCTATCGAGGATCGAGAATGGAGAAACAGCTGGCAAAGAACTGTCAATCAAAGAAACTTTTCTAGATGAACAGCTGTTTGTCATGAAACAACAGGAAGTCCCTTGGTATGCTGACTATGTCAACTACATTGTGTCAGGAAAATGGCCATTGGAATGGACAACTCAGCAATGGAAGAAGTTCTTCAAAGAAGTCAAGCACTATGTCTGGGATGAGTCGTACCTGTTCAAATGCTGTGCTGATCAATTACTGAGACGGTGTGTTCCACAGGAGGAGGTCAACAGTGTTTTGCAGCACTGTTATTCATCACCATATGGCAGACACTTCAGCGGGGATAAAACTGCAGTAAAAGTTCTTCAATCAGGTTTGTTCTGGCCCACTCTTTTTAAAGATGCTTATCTTTTTGCTTTTCAATGTGACAGGTGCCAGAGAACGGGAAATATTTTGAGGATAAATGAATGACCGTTGTAAAACATTCTGGAAGTGGAAATATTCGATGTGTGGGGTATTGATTTCATGGGACCCTTTGTTCCATCATTCGGAAACTTGTACATCCTGG
Source organism: Zanthoxylum bungeanum (assembly GCA_019454045.1). Lineage (NCBI taxonomy): Eukaryota > Viridiplantae > Streptophyta > Magnoliopsida > Sapindales > Rutaceae > Zanthoxylum > Zanthoxylum bungeanum. The sequence goes on along the minus strand of SKCR01034117.1, from coordinate 18,028 downwards.
TTGCTGTAGACTACGTTTCCAAATGGGTTGAAGCAATTGCACTGCCATCCAATGATTCAAAAGCGGTGATCAAATTTCTAAAAAAGAACATTTTCACTCGATTCGGAACACCTCGGGCAATCATCAGCAATAGTGGCTCACATTTCTGCAACAGATACTTCGATGCACTTCTATCCAAATACGAAGTTACTCACAAGGTTGCCACAGCTTACCATCCACAGTCAAATGGACAAGTTGAGGTTTCAAACAGGGAGATCAAAAGAATCCTAGAAAGAACCGTTGGATCAACAAGGAGGGACTGGTCTACAAAATTGGATGATGCATTATGGGCCTACCGAACAGCTTACAATACACCCATTGGTATGTCCCCATATCGATTGGTGTTTGGGAAAGCATGCCATCTGCCAGTTGAGCTTGAACATAAGGCGTACTGGGCACTGAAGAAGTTGAATCTTGATTCACAAGCTGCATGAGAGAAAAGACTTCACCAACTCAATGAATTGGAGGAATTTCGCCTACAGGCTTATGAGAATGCCAAATTGTACAAGGAAAAGACCAAAAAATGGCATGACTGAAAAATAGTGCACAGACAGTTGGAACCAAGGCAGCATGTGTTGTTGTACAACTCGAAGTTGAAACTTTTCCCTGGAAAGTTGAAATCTAGGTGGTCAGGTCCATTTATGATCACTCAGGTTTTACCATATGGAGCTGTGGAGTTACTGGATCCCAATACCAACAACACATTCAAGGTTAACAGTCAGCGTGTCAAGCACTACTGGGGAGAATCATTTGAGCGACAAAAAGAAAGTGTCACACTTTCAGATCCAGCATAAACGTTCGAGCAGTCACGTCTAGCTGACGACTTTAAACTTAGCGTTTGCAGGGAGGCAACCCATGCAATTTTTGTATATATTGTGATTTGGTGTGATTTAAATTTTGTGTGTTTAGTTTTTACAGATTAAGACATTTCAGGATGGAAGAAGCTCTAGCAAATCTTCACAAGCAATTTCCTTCTCTCCCTCAAAAATCTCTGATGAAAGTTTACAAAGCTCGCTTGGAACGGATGAGACTACTAACAATTCACGGTGTTCCTAATGACATTCGTTGGGTAATTGAAGCACGAGTCCGATTGGCAGGTGAGTCTTCTGACTCTTTTATTTCACATCTGCCTGGTTTTGGAAGAAGCACCTATGCAAGGAAACGTAGAGCTAAACAAATGGGTGTTTGTTACAAATGTGCACGCTGGAATTGCAATACTCGTTGTCGTTCTTTAGGAATGGTGTCTGATAATCGCGAAGACAAAATTAAATTCATTAGGGATGGCTTGAGTAAGGAGTCTTTAAATGATATATCTTCAACTCTTGAGACGCATCCCAGTGGATATGTTCACATAGCCATTCGCAAATTACATACACAATTCCAAAAAGAAAGACAACAATTAAGTCTCGGGAATCTGACTCAAAAAGACCATGTTTGCCAATTTATAAGAAAATTGGATGGGAAGCTTGTTCCTGACGCATAGACGTCAATCAAGCCGCTACTTTTCTTGTACATATTATATCTCTTTGTCTTTTCCTAATAATTGTAAATTATTTTGTTGTTTTCTTTTATTTTCTCCGACAGGATCTATACCTTTTTGACTATCACGATTTATTTTACTATTTTGCTACTAATCATCCTTTGGAAGATACTTGTGCTATTTTTACTCACCATTTTTAGGTATTATAAATTCAACTCATCATTGAAGACATCCAGAGTAAAACATGGAAGCCACTTCAAGAAGACGAGTTGAAAACATTTGTGTGTTTTGCGGTAGTAGTGTTGGTACTAAACCACAATACGTAGAAGCAACACAAGAATTGGGTCGAGTCTTAGCTGCAAGAAATATGCACTTAGTATATGGCGGAGGCAACCTTGGACTAATGGGGATCGTTTCAAATACCGTACAGGAAGGAGGCGGTCACGTTTTAAGAATCATCCCAAAACCCTTGGCAGAAGCAAATCTTATTGAACCATCAAACAGAGAGGAACTGATTGTGCTAGGTATGTCTGAACGACTGGTAGAAATGATTAACCGTGTTGATGCTTTTATTGCTTTGCCAGGTGGCTTGGGCACATTGGAGGAAATTTTTATAGTGCTATCTTGGGCGAACTTGAACATACACCAGAAACCAATTGGGTTGTTTAACGTTAATGAATTTTATGATTTTCTTTGTGTGTTTCTTGATGATGCCCGAAGAAATGGGTTCGTGTCAAAACCTTTAAAAGAACTACTCTTTACTGCCAGAACTGCTCCAGATCTAATTGACCAACTCTTAGCCTATGAACCACACGTTGACCCTATCATTTCAAAGATAAATTGGTCCGAGGACGATCGTGGTAAGAGGCATCGGATTAATCTGGATCTTAACCTTTAATTTCATGTAGAATTTCGGCTAACCAAGTATTATCTTCTAAAATCTTCTTCTACTGTTTAAGACATTGGGGACAATGTCTCATTAAGTTTGGGGGAGTGAATTAGTTGACTAGTACCTTGTTTTCAGTCCAAAATTTTCGAAAAATACAAAAAATTTGAAAATTTTTCAAAAAATTACAAAAATACTTTGCGTTTTTGTGTTTTTATTTTGACTAAAAAAAGGTGAAATTGGTAAGAGATAGCTGAGTAAGGAGTTTCCACTCCTGAGACGTATCTCAAACCTATTTCGAAACAAGTTAATTTTTGTTTATTTCATTTTAAATTATTTTAATTTGTAAATTCTCCATAAAACGGGCTAAAATGGATCTTCATATGCTCAGTTAACAGGTATTATCAACATACATGGAAACATACAGACATGAGCTATAATTGAAAAGTTTGTAATATTCAGTGCTCTAGTTTAAATGGAGGAAGCATCTCAGAAAGTGATGGAGTAAAAAAAAAAAAAAAAAAAACATCCGAGATCAGAGTTATTAAGTCTGTAAGGGTGTCTTAACACCCAGTGCCCTAAAGCCAATTGGTTTGGGAGTCACTGGCCCAAAGCTCGCTACATGGATCGAGGATGTTCCAAAATATATATATTATAAGTCTGAGTAATTAAGTCCGTAGGGGTGTCTTAACACCTAGTGCCCTAAAGCCAATTGGTTTGGGAGTCACTGGCCCAAAGCTCGCTACATGGATCAAGGATGTTGCAAAAATATATATATCTGAAGTCTGAGTAATTAAGTCCGTATGGGTGTCTTAACACCTGGTGCCCTAAAGCCAACTGGTTTGGGAGCCACCAACCCAACACTCGCTACATAGATGGAAGATATTGTATATAAATAAAAAAAAATCAAAAATAATAAAAAAAAAATCAGAAAAATCAGAAAAATTATTCAATTGCTGCAAAAAAATGTGAATTCTGATAAAACTTTAGGACAAAAATATTACTCCCTTATCAACTACACTTGTGATTGTTGTGGGAAAAAATGAGTTGATTAATAATTTGTCGACTGTATATATAGAGAATGGTAAAAATAATAGGAGAATTTACTTATTCGGTAATTTAGATTGAAACAAAACAACTATTGACTTGGAGTAGAAGTTTCACTTGATTAGTCATTAACTTCTTTATTCTCTTTTCTCTTGTCTTTTTGCTTTTGTGTGCATTAGTTTTATTATCTTTTTACTTTTGTAAAACGTTTGTAAGTATCGTTGCTGTAAGCTCTCACGAGACTATAACTCGTCCACTAGGGACACATAGGGGTTTAAAGGCTTGTTGCAAATGCTAAATGCAACCGTGATCCCTACGAAAGTGGTTTAGTTTAATTTTAATTGTTTCTTGTATTTTATTTTATTGTTTTGCTCGAGGACTAGCAAAATGTTAGGTTTGGGGGTGTGATGAGCGGAAAATATATCAATATTTACCGCCCCTTTTACTTAATATTTTGTTTAGTTTCTCGGGTTTGATGAACGTTTTGATGTGTTTTAGTTTATTTTGCAGATAAAATAATATTGGGATACAATGAAATCATTTAGGAAGAAATGTGGGTCAAATAAGGGTAAAAATTGGACTTGACATATTAATTTTGGAGATTGGAAAATTGAAAGGGCGTTTTAACGAAGTGCAGTTTTGGAAATTCCAGTTTTGCGCATCTGTCGTATTTTGGGCATAACGTTTTACTCCGATATTGGATTAAGCTAATTCAAGTTCCAGATTAAAGAAGAATCAAAGATCTACAACTTTGAAAGAGAAAATAATTTTGAATTCTGAAGATTTCATGCCCGAAATTGATGAACTATCCAGAAGTGTGTTGTGTGTAATTATTAAAGTCATTTTCAAAGCAACAAATAAATTAATAAATAAATAATAAAAATTATCAAATCACCACCAAACATGATAAGCAATTAGTGGAGCAATTAATAATGGATTTGGTGGAGCAATTAGTTGAGCAATTTGTGAAGCAATTAATAATTGATTTGGTGGATGATTTGATGGAGGCAAAATTTTGCCTATAAATACCAAGCCATTTCATTTGTAAATTCATATTTTCTTCTTTGAAATTCCTAAAGAATAAATAAGAAGATTGTATCTTGTTTGTTTATTTACAGCTTTCAGTAATTAATTTCTGCTTTCGCACTTTCTTTTCTTTATTTTTCAGTTCCGCAATTTACTTTTACGCACAATCATTTCCTTTCTTTACTTTTGCAGTTTTTATTTTTCAAGCAATGAGGAGGTAATTCCTCTTTGCTGGGGTGAAAGGTAAAGCTTTTATTATTATTATTTAGATTAATCTCCCTTAATTATAAGATATAAACTATTTAAAACTTGACTTAATGAGGATACCGCTATATTGGCCGGTTGGTAATTAATTATTAATTTGACGTAATCAGGATACCGCCTTTATGGCTGGTTGGTAATTATCACGTAAAGTTAATATATTATATTAAGAGAGATATCTAAAATAGTAGTAATAAAAGTTGATCCTCTAACCCCCAGCATTTTCTTTTATTGTACTTTTACTTTATTTAATTTCAGTAATTTACTTTTCAGCAATTTACTTTCAGTAATTTACTTTTATTTTTTTTACTTTTTACTTTTTACTTTTTACTTTTCAGTATTTAATTTTCAGTATTTTACTTTATGTCTTTAATTTTATTTAAATTTTTACTACTCGTAAATATGTGTCGTAACTAAGCCAGTTATCTGGGGTTGTGATGAAATCCAATATCACCGGTTTATAAGGGGTTAGATTATAGCTTGGGTAATATAAAGATTTATTTATTGAGTCTTAATCTTAATGTTTTTTCATTAACTGGCCATTAATAAAATTAAACTGGGAAACTTAAAATGAACTAGACATATGGATTTTAAGTTTAAGACCTTAGACTCAATAGTCCACGATCTTCCTTGAGGATAGATAACTCTTTAATATATTTCCTTACAGGATAGACATATACCTGTCGGGCGGGGGTAGCCATAATTGGAACTTAAACTTAATGAATCCAGATAATTTGGTTGACATAGACATATAGTTCAATTGGGTTAAACTGGGTATTTGTGTCTGACCATCGACATAGGCTTTCACATAATTTAGTATTCCAGGTTAATAAATCAATATATTACCCAACTATAAGATACCCTTTTCATCTTTAGAATGATATTGGAAGAAATCACAACCCTATATAGTTTTTAATATTGAATTTTCTTAAAATCTACTTTCGAACAATTTTATTTACTTGTTTTTAAATTTAGAATCGTCACAATTTCAAATCAATCAAACAACCTGTTAGATACTAGTAATCATTTGACCTCATAAAATTAATAGCTTAGATATTAAGTTATCGTGGGATCGATACTTTTTATACTACTTGAACGATACGTGCGCTTGTGTTATACGCGTGTGTTTACGCCGGTCAGTGGCAAACATTTAACTAATCCATTTCCTAATCTTTGGCTTGATTTAATTGTATTAAATTAAAGTGGGAGACAATGGAGATTAGTTACACATAATTATACATATTTGGACAAATTAGATTAAGCCCACTTAAAAGTTTATTACAACTTTTATTAATTAAAAATTGCATAAGTTTTGCTATAAATAGCAAGCTTTAGGAATGTTTTAATTACAAGTTCAAATAGAAGCATAAGCAAATTCTTGAGAGATTAGCCTAAGTTAGAGAAACTTGTGAGGTCTCTACAATATTTCATCTAGGAGAAATCAAGATTGGATCTTGAAGTGAAGCTTGGAAGCATTGGAAACAAGATTGAATATTGGAGTCAAGCTTGCATACCTTGGAGGTTCTCCAACAATTTCAACAAATGAGAAGTAAATTGGATCTTGCATCAAGCTTACTATGTAATGTCTGATCATCTCCAAAGCTATGTTTATTTGTGTATTAGATGCATGATCACATAGCTTAATGTTGAATAAGGCTAATCAATTGTGTTAGGATACTTTAGAAGTATAAACACAACATGCTTGTAATTAGGTCAAAATATTCATGTTGGACATGTAACAATTAATTAGAGTTTGGAACTCTAGATTAAAGCTTAGAGCTATGGCTACCATTCTAGATTCACTTGACCACCTTTAGGTGGACTAGAATTGTTCACGGGACATTTCGTATTGGGATTCTAAAATGGTTTGTGTATTGGATTCAAAATTTACGCAAATGCGTATTTAGAATAAATTTATGTTTTTTGAAAAATATTTGATATTTTGAAAAACTAGATTTTTATTCTATAACATGTGTTTATGTTGGTTTTGAAATTAAAAATTAATTTTGAGTGTTTTTGAAGTGTTTAGGGAAGACCGGATGCTATTAGGGTTATAGACCCTAATGTTGCAGCTCTCTGGAATGAGAGATGTAACTTAAAAAGAATTGAAATGAAAAACAAAAAAAAAAGAAAAAAAAAAGAAAGAAGGTGCAGCAGCTGCGCGCTACAGTGTCGCGCGCACTGTACACGCGCGAGTAGAGTCATTCGTGCGCACTGATTTTGTTTTGCTTCGTTCGGGAGCTTCCGGACTTTGTTTCAGTCCCGGTTTTTTCCTATACACTTATAATGGAATATAGTATTTCATTAAATGATTTAAAATTACACCCATACTTGATATCCATGGGTTAGACCCATTTCCGCTGCCCGAGGCACCGATCCGACCCTCGGGGTTCCACAACTGCCCCAACAAGACACAACTAAGATCTCTTCTTTTTTATCCTGTTTACTGGCTTCCTCTTCTATGTGAAGGCGGGTAATAAGATTTTCTAGTGAAAATTCCTTAGTTTTATGCCTAAGGGTACCTTTAAAATCTTTCCAGGATGGGGGTAGTTTATCAATTATAGCAGCTACTTGGAATTGTTCATATAGAGTAATACCCTCAAATATAATCTCATGAGCTATTTTTTGTAGTTCATAGGATTGAGTTTCTACGGATTTATCATCTACCGTTTGGTACCTAAGGTAGCGACTAACAACATATTTTTTAGACCCAACCTCTTCAGTATCATATTTATTCTGAAGGACCCAACATCTTTAGCAGTTTTTCTAGAACTATATATATCATATAATTCATCAGACATACCATTAAGAATATAATTTTTGCATATAAAATCATTCTCTTCCCAATTTTCATGTTCCTTAATTTGGACTACGATAAGATCATTAGACAATACAAAAGTTTGCTAACTTTTTGACAGTGAGGAAAAATATCATATTTAATCTCCAAGATTTAAAGTGAAATCCTTGAAACCGAAATGGTTTGTTCAAATCAATAGTAGCTGAATTAAATGCAATAGTGTTCATTGCAGCAGTAGCAGAAGCAGACATGGCAGATATAATACGTCTTAAAATTATAAAAACAGAATACTCAGTTGCAGAATAATATTACCGTTCACCAGGAAATTAAAAACAGAATTGGGTTGAGTCGCGGACTAGGTCGCTCTCTTTAAGATGTTTCGCGGCTCTGCCCATAAAATTATGCTAGCAATAATCGGCCCCGATGTCCCCAGGATAAAACAGGCCAGCAAATCTCTGTCTCAATCGATTATCACATAAATCCGATTGGTATGCTCACACCCAACACAAAAACTATGGCTCGATATCAAGGATAAAATCGAAGAAGAACAAAATGAATCTTATTTTTTTCAACAATAAAGATTAAAAACCAGAAAACCAGTAAGCAACAAAGCACAATTTGTATTTTTCCAGAGAAGATTTTCTATAATGTTGTAATCTGTTTTTTGTAAGGATGTGAGCATTGTTTATATAGAGAGGAAAATTATAACGTCAATCAATATTCAATAACCAAAATAAAAACGTTGAAACAGTGACACCACTGTTACAAAATTAATTTTCCCATTTAAAAAAATTATAACTTACAAAATAAATGAATAAACTGTTACAGAAAATTAAAAAGGGCAAAACTGTTACAATTTCTTTTATTATTTTTGAAAAACTTTAAATGTATTTTCTCCAAAAGCAATATATATACACCTGCACCCGTCCCGTACCGAACCGACAGATGGACGGCAACAGTGGCGGTGCACGCTTGTGTGTGGAGAACCAACTTTGGCCTAGCTCATCACCCTTCCACAAAAGTGGGTACCCATTGGGGCCCAAACCCACTTCACAACATAACACCTTATAAATAAAAGTTTGGTGTTGTATCTTCCCATTATGGGATGAGGTGCCAAAGCTAAAGAATAACTTCCTAAAAAAATAAAATTTGTAACATAAACAAAACTTATAACTTCCCAGTTAATTTTGTAACAATTTTTTTCAAAATCAAAACATGTAACTTTCTCTTATTAAATTCACATTTACAACAGGGCCCGCGGTGACCCAATATATTAGGGGTGGGTAAGGATAATTTTGTATACGTGTTGGTTGGGCGGGTTGGGTACGGGTATTAGAATCCCCGTTAAAATAGAGGTAAAATTATCCCGTGAACGAAGACCCGCACGGGGGCCCAGTACGTTAGGGGCGGGTAATGGGACAATTTAATACTTGTTGACTAAACGGGAAGGGTACGAGTATTGGCATCCCTGTACCATACTCGGCCAGTTGCCATCCCTAGCTATAATTTCTTGCTTACTTCCCATGTCATTCGCAGACCCATTTGAGACCAGATCTATGTCCCTAACATTGCCTCCCTCCGAAACACATGACTTGTCCCCAAGTCCAGAATTAGGGAATTGTTGGTTGATTATCTTACTACTTCCCAAGTGGCTTCTTCCAAGGTCTTGTTCTTCCATTTGATCATCCATTGATAAACTTGTTGACCCATCATTTGAACGATTCTCTGGGATAGAACTGTTAGGGTTGGTGCTCTGAGATCCAATTTCTTATGTATTTCCATGTAAATACTCTTGTATATATTTTATTAATGAATAAAATAAACAGTTTCTATAATATAAATTCTTTTATTATATGGTAAAGACGTAAATGACCATAGAGTGATTGGTTATGATACAGTTTCAAAAGCGTCGCAACTGACATTGAGCAGTATCATAACAATATCATTCTTTAACTGTTCCTAGTCATGGTTTACAATTACTTGGTCAGTAAGTAAACCCGTTGAGATCGATACGTGTCGTATATTAGAATGATGGATTCTAATGGTTTCTCAATGAACCATGATTCTCGGGAGACTCATATAGACAAGTAGGTGTTTATATCGGATAAACACTGAATGACTCGCCGAAGATTCTTAATAGATGGTACACCAACGTCAATAAGAATCTTCTCGGGTTGAGTGAGCATAGTGATCCTCTGACTTGAGGTACCACTCTTGATGTATGAGGTATCCTCCACACTTTGATGGTAGTCACGTCACCGATCTATTTAGATCAGACCTCCGCCTGTTCGTTGGGTGTGGACTGATCCTCAGGATATCCTGTGCGTATTAAGATAGGATCCGTTAGTTCAGTGTACAGAGCATATGTATCAGTTATATAATTAACAATCAATTAAATCCATGGGCCCATGGTATACTGTAGAAATCAGTTCTAAGTGTTATTTAAGAGATTGCAAATAGAATCGTCGACGAGATTATACCTAAAGAGATTTGACATTTATATCTATATCTCTGGGATAATTCGGATACCTATGACGGAAGGATTATACGTATGCAGTGACCTCGACCTGTATAGTTCATGATTTTATCTGTGTTCGTCATAATTTACGGGTGGGTAGATTATGGACACGAAATTGGATTTCATGACGGATATGTCTGAACCTAGAGAGTCTCACTAATGAGATATACTCGTAGGCCACTAGGGAATTTTTTTTATAAATAATACTGATTATTTATAAGTCGTTTAACGGTTAAACGAAGATACATGCTTTTGAGATCTTTCGGCCATTTATTAAATGTCGAATTCTGATATTTGACATTTAATATTAATATATGTATTTTGATTATTTAATGTAAATATAATACATATATTTGATATATTTATATTTAATTATTTGATTATTTAAATGTTAAATAATTAAATTAATTAAATATTAAATATCTAGTTTACTTTATTAATTAAACTAAATGACTTATTTTAATTGGTTTTCATGGCCAATTTTGATTGGTTTAAATGGCATGATTTAATTGGATATTTTGTGATAAACATTAATTTTATTAATGGTTTTACACCACAAATATTAATTAAATCATTTTCCAATTTATTGAAATAAAATTGAAAATACTTGGCCTATATTTTCTTGTAATTTTCGGTGATTTCAAAAATATATAAAGGCCATTTTTTATTTTTTGTTTCAATATAAGAACCCTAGAAAATAAAATACAAAGTGAGAAAGAGAGGAAAAGTGAAAGAAAGAAGAAAAAAGTGCAATTTTTGGAAATTTGGTAAGGATTTTCTTACTTTCTTCTTCTTGAAAATTGTTTCTAAGACCATAAGCTTCAACATATGTAGCTTAGTTTCTTCTATACTTTCTTATGGATGTGTTTTGATAATTGGGAGCTTGATTGAAAGATGGAAGCATGTATGTTTATTTAGAATGCTTAAAATTATTCTTTAAGCTTTCTTTTTGCCATTTGATGGTTAGTTGCCATTCTAGAGTTACTTAGCCACTCATGATTGACCTGGAATTGTTCTTAAGTTGTTTCATGATGGTGAGGCTTGTTTGGTGTTGTGGGAGTTGAATTAAAGTATTGAATTTAATTAATTTGGTGTTAATTTTGTTAATTTGTGAAATTATAAAATTAGGATTTTTTAACCTTCAAAAAATTTGGGGCTTTTCATATATGTGATGAGATTTGATGTATATATGATGTATATTAAATTTGGGAATTTTTGGATTTTGATCTTGACATGTTTTGACCAAAAATGACCAAATTGTAAATTCTTGAAAGTTTAGGGACCATTCGGCAAATTCTAGAAATTTGGTTTCTATGAGTTGCAAATTGTATTTTCATGTATTAGACATGTATAAATCATTTTGGGATTGATTTGGAATCAATTAGAATTGTATTTGACAATTTAGGACTAAAATGAAAAAAATACAAAGTTTTGGGGCTAAATGGTAATTACTGAAAAATCTGATTTTTGGGTAAAAATTTCAATTTTTAAGTATTGTGTAATTGAAATAAATTAGTTTATTTTAATTACCCAAGAAAAATTATTGAAATCGGAAAATTTTGATTTTCCACGTTCCGCTGCGTTTACCCGTATTACCACAAAAAACCCAACAAGAACTGTCTCAGGTTCTATCCTACCACAATATTCTTTTTCCATTTCCATAGGTAATTCTGACTACAACCAATTAGTTCCTAAAGCTTTCTTTAGTTGAGACGCATGGAAAATGGGATGAATCTGGGAACCTTGAGGAAGCTCTAACTTGTAGGCTACTGCTCCCACCTTCTGTGGAATTTTAAATGGCCTGTAGAATATGGGTGCCAACTTGGCGTTAACCCTTCGGGTCATCGAGTCTGCCTGTGAGGATGCAATTTCAAATACACATACTCTCATTCCACAAAAGAAATGTCTCTCCGATGAGCATCAACTGTCCTTTTCATTTTATCCTGAGCCTGATGCAAATTGAACTTCAATTGTTGAATCACCTCATCCCTTTCTAGTAGATCATGTGCCGCCACTTCAACAAAAGACTCTTCTCGAACATACTTACAAAGCACAGGTGGTCGTTCCCATATACTATCTCAAAAGACGACTTCCCAGTAGCTACTTGAAAGTTTGTATTGTACCAATACTCTACCCAATGTATCCATTTAGACCAATGATTAGACTGTTCTGATGCAAAACACTTGAGGTAGGTTCTAGACACCTATTAAGGACTTTGGTTTGGCCACCGATTTGCGGGTGGTATGCTGAGCTCATTTTTAGTTTTATGCCTTGCAATTTAAACAACTTCGTCCAAAAATGACTCAAAACAACGGATCTATAGCACTTACTATCGACTTCGGAATGCCAGGTAACCAAACCACATCCTTGGCAAACAGTTCTGCCACCTTCTTGGTAGTATAAGGATATTGAGTAGTGAAAACAACCCATACTTGGAAAGTCCATCCACTACCATCATGATCACCTCAAAACCCCTGATTTAGGTAAATCAGCGATGAAATCCATTGCTATATCTTCTCATATAGCATTCAAAATTGGTAGTGTTGTAGTAGCCCTCCTAGGGCCGTGGTTTGATATTTTTATACTCAGCCACAAAATGATAAATATCTTTTTTTTTCATACCACTCTAGTATACGTTATCGGCCAAATGTCTATAGGTACGGAAAGCTTCAGAGTGTCCCACATAATTGTATCATGAAATTCGCAAATGAAAGTCGTGAATTTATAAGTACGACTAAGTGATGTTTGTAAAATAGCAACTTTCCACATATATAAAAGCCAGGATGGGCCAGAGTGTCCTCCTCGATAGGCATGGCAAGCAGACCCAGACCCGGCCCGGGTCCGCATGGACCTGGACGACCCAGGTCCGGATAGACCCAGATCCACAAAAAAATTTACGGATCCGGGTCTGTATTACACAGACCCGCAAGTTACCGGGTCCGGGTGTTTCCGGACCCGGGTACCCGGGACCCGGTATAAAAAAAAATAAAATAAATAAAAATAAAACAAAAAACAAAAACAAAAACAAAAACTTAAAAGAAATTTATCTCCATTTTAAAAGAAACTTACAAATTTTCCTTCTTCATGCTAGCATTTATTGTTTTATTATACATGTGGAAATTCTTATTTTACGGCTTGTAGATGAGTTTTTAGATGATTATATTTTACACACGCACTTAATACATGTTAATGGATGTAAAAATAGGTAGAGGATATGAGGATAATGGTGGATTAAGAGATAGAAGTTCAAAATAAGCATGTGTACCCATGAGCTTAAAAAACGAAAAAAAAAACAATGGAGTTGCGGATCCCGGGTCCGGGTATACCAGGGTCCATTCCGGGTATACCCGGGTCTGGACCCGAAAGCGTTTTACCGAGTCCACTACCGAACCCGGGTCCATTCAAGAGCTTGCGGATCCGGACCCGGGTCCGTACGGACCCGGATCCAGATCCGGAAATTGCCATCCCTACTCCTTGATCACTCCTACTAACTGTCTCTATTTTGGATCCTCACAAATTGCCTTTATCAACAGCTCTTTAGCGTCCCAAACTGGAATACTAATTACGATTATAACTCATTCGTCCTGAATTCTGGATAAGGAGTCTGCTGCTCTATTCTCTCTACCCGGCTTATAAATGACCTCAAAATTATATCCCATCAATTTAACCATCTAATCTTGTTGGTATGGGTTGGAATTCTTCTATTTCAAAATGTGCTTTAGACTTTTTTGGTCAATATAAACTTTGAACCTTCTCCCGAACAAGTATGGTCGCCAACATTGAATTGTTAAAACTAAAGCCATGAACTCTTTCTCGTAAGTAGACTTTACTAAAGCTTTATCTTTCAATGCCTTGATGAAGTAAGCCAACATCTATAATTCTACATCAATACAGCCATAATACCATGCCCTAAAAAGTCATATTCAACGTGGAAATTGAGCGAAAACTTCAGGGTGCGTAAAACTGGAGTTAATATCAGTTGCTGGTTGAGCTCATCAAAGGCTAATCGAGCTTCTTCATTCCATATAAATTTATCCTTCTTTAGAAGCTCCGTCAAGGGATCGTAATCTTGCCATAGTTCTTAACAAATCGACGATAATACCCCGTTAACCCTAAAAGCTCTCTAACTACTTTCACCGAAACGGGCTTAGGCCATTGAACCACACTTTTTATCTTCTCTAGATCAACCGATACTCCCTCATTGCTAATTACATGTCCCAATTAATTAATAGATTTCTGACCGAACTGATATTTCATCACATTAGCTACAAAGTGATTTTGTTCTAGTGTCCAAATGAAGATTTTCAAGTGACTCAGGTGATGCTCTCAACCATCACTATAGACCAATATATCATCGAAGAATACGAGAACAAACCTTCGCAAATAAGGGCGAAAACTATAGTTCATCATGGTCTGTAATATTGCCGGAGCATTAATTAAGCCAAACGACATCACCACGAATTCATAGTGACCCTCGTGAGTTCTAAAAGCTATCTTGGATGCGTCCCCCTACTTTACCCGAATTTTATGGTATCCGAAATGCAAATCGATTCTCAAAAAATACTGCGCCCCAAGAATTTCATCCAGAAGCTCCTCAATTACAGGAATAAGTTATTTAATGGGTATCGTTATCTCCTTCATTGCCCTATAATCCACATTCAACTCATCTTTTTTCTTAACTAGAATTACCAGACTTGAATACGGTGAATTACTTGGTTGTATAATGTCACATCCCAGATTACTAGATATGACCAGCATGAGACAATGATACTATCTCCATAAGCCTCTGATTTGAACATGCACAACGTGACATGATCTATAAATGAACTGTCTGATTCTGAATACATGCATGTCTGTTATATAAATACACATGAGATACATGAAACATATTTATTACAATTTGATTTATACGTGAAGACATCATTCGGCTTGATGGCCTATCATGTCAAATATATAAACATGTGGACCTCTGACACTGTGTTCTTAATGACTGCATCTGGTATCCATCTTCTCCAAAGTTTGTCCTCTGCATGCATGTAGTTCTGTAACACAAAGCTGAAAGTGGAAGAGTAAGTCGTATGAACAACATAGTGAGTGGATACTGAAAAGTTTAAGCATAAGTTAATATAACCTGTACAAATGAATTTGCTTTATAAATCCTGAAACTTGACTCGTAAGCTTATGAAATGTAAATCGTAAATATTGTAACACATACCGTAAATCATATACTGTAACATGGAAGTTGTGACGATAACTTAAAGATCATGAATACAACCGTAAACATGGATTTGCAAACTAAATACATGAATTGAAGATTGTACACTGTAAACGTGTCTGTGAATTGTAAACATGGCCTACAAACTACAACATGCACTAAAAACTATAACAGGCATTGAAACCCATTAACATGATTATAAATGGTAAAATGAATCATGGACTGAAAACTACAAACATAACAGTAATCCGTAAGCATGACTTGTAAATTGTCAACATGTCTTATAAATTGTAAACTTAACCAATAACTGTATTCTTGATTTAGAAACTGTAAACATGATTTGAAGCTGTAACTGTGGACTGCAAACTGAAGACTTCAATTATAATCAATGACAACCAACCATAACATGAATTGAAAACTGTAACATAAACTGAAAGGTGTAAATATGAATCATAACTGTAATCGTGAACCTGTAAACTGATAACATGGTCTAAAACTATAAACGTGAACTAAAACGGTAAAACATGAAAAACTATCAAAATTGAAAGATTACATATGTAACGATAAAGATTGGGACGTCTCCCCCATATCGCCTTAGGTATCAGGATTCAACCATCGCCCTCTGTATGCTTGCATATGTTAAAAGTTATGAAAAAGTCACCGATATTGTAACCTGAGGGCGTGTAACCTACTTAACGAGACCTAACACCGCATAAGCACTAAAAGCTGAATGTGAACATGAAGTATCCTAAGAGGGTTTCCAAAGAACCATTAGCCAAGTTGAAACTGAAGTTGAGGGGACGATACTTTACTAGTGTTTTGAAAACACTTATTTATTTGTATTTGAGAACATGTAATTCATATACTGTAAAACATGAATTTAAATTATAAATATTGAGAAATCATGAATTGTGAATCATGAAACATAAACTGTGAACATGAGCTGTAAATCAATAAGACTAAGCATGAAACATGAACTATAATTCATGAAATCATACTCTGTAGACCATAAACCCTAACACATAAAAAGTGAATCATGAGCTGACACGTAAGCTGTAAAATCGTGACGTGTGAAAACGTAAACTGTAAACTTGACATGTGTAACATAAATTGTAAACTGCGAAACGTGAATTGTAAGCATGGCTGTAAAACATAAACGTGAATCATGGACTGTGAACTTTAAAACATGACTGCGAATTGTAAAACATATGTTGTAATCAGAAAAAATATGACACTTGAACTGTAATTCGTAAATTGGAAGCTGAAAATCGCGAACTGAAAGCATACAAATAATAAATTCAGGATTAAAACCCAATTCATACGAGGGGATTGAGTTCTAATTAATCTAAATTATTAATTATTAAAAAAAAAAAAACCAATTTCGCATCATTATTCTTGAAAAATTCTTGTATTGAATGATAATATCACATCATCATGTAAAAACTCAATCATATATTACCACATGTGTTAAATAATTAAAAAAAATCAAATAAATAATAATTTTATTTAATATAATTTTTAAATATCATATAATTATTAATTAATAATATGCTAATAAACAATTTCTCTCCTGGGGCTTTCCGATAAGATTAATCTTATGAGGGCCCTCAGTAACGTGTCATGAAATGGAGTAATGTCGGTTAAATTGAAACGTGTCATGGGACTATTAAGCCACCGCCATGCAAAGGTGGCAAAAACTGCGTGATATGGCGCTGCCACGCTCTCTATAAACGTTCAGCTTTTGTCTTCTCCCATCCACCACAGTTTCAGTACATTCTCATCCACACCACTAACAGCCACTAAATTTCTGTGCTGTACAAAATAACCTCTGTATTTCGATTATGGAATCCCAAATGGCACGTCCTCATGGCCAGAGCCAAGAGCAAGAACACCAAATTAGTGGGCACCAAATGGGTAAGTATTGTGAAATATTGTGTGAGATACTTTTGTTTTTATAAATGGTCATTAGTGTTTGTTGGTTTAACTTTGTTGCAGGAGGTGAAGATGAGCATCACCATGAGAATAAATCGGTTTTGAAGAAGGTGAAAGCAAAGGCAAAGAAGATAAAGGACACCCTCACAAAACATAGCCAGGGTCACAATCATGATCATGATCATATTCCTGATGATCATGATCTTGATGAAGATGATGATGATGAGGAGGAAGAGATGGTTAATGACCCTGAAATTCATGGTGCCCCAAGTATGTTCAGCTTTACTTTTATTATATCTTGAACTTTCTTCATATAATTACGCATATCAATTTGTGAAATTTTACAGTATATGACTCCGAAGTCATTAAGACTGTTGGGACAGTGGAAGCTTCCGGACAATCAGGGATCAATGCCGGAAGATCAACGGCTCCGGCGGGAACCGGGAAGCCTGGAGCTGGAAGCCATGCTTATGAGCAAGAGGAAAGTAAGGGTCAGCATCCAAAGGTTGATTTAGGATTGACGTCAGTCATGGGTGAAGCTCCTAAGGCATCACAGAACACGCCTGTGTCTCATACTGGTATTGAAACTCATAACAGCAGTGACCAGGACCCAATAAGAACATTTGTTCCTGGTCAAGAGGAACATCTGGGGCAGCCAAAAGTCAACTTGCCAAGACCAAAAGGAGGCACTGCCCCAAAGGACACCCCTGGCAAAGGTAACTGTAGTATATGTTCATCAATAAAGTTATTTTGCATTTGATTTTGGTGATTAAATTGGATTTTCATTGTCTGTGCAAAAATGTCAACAGGCGTCAAAGAAGCAGGAA